>JACGTP010000653.1:0-22461 GCA_023678845.1 Mischocyttarus mexicanus
TTCAACGTTCAGATACTTTGATTCTACCATACCGCGAAAAAATTCCAAAGTTTCGAGGGTTTTTTTCGCTGTTGGCAAAATTCTCGAATTAAAAATCTTTTTTTTTTTGGAGAAAAAACTTTTTAAAGAACAATGTTTTTGGCGCATTGTTTAGAAATTAATACTAAATTATAGAAAAAAATTTAAGCTTCAATTTGAGATATTTATTAATAATTAACCGTACAAATTACGAACTTGGTAATCTGAGAAAGTTACATGTTTTCAACGTTTAGAAACTTTGAGTCTAGCATACCGCAAAAATATTCCATAGTTTCGTGGCTTTTTTTTCGCTGTTGGCAAAATTCTCGATTTGAAAATTCTTCTTACTTCAGTAAAAGCCTTACATACAACTAAATTTTTGGCGCCTTGTTTAGAAATTAATACTGAATAATATAAAAACCTTTAGCTTTAATTTGAGTTATTTCTTATTAATTTACCCCCAAAAAATAACGAAAAGGGTAAACTAAGAGATTTATGAGTTTTCCACGTACAGATACTTTGATTCTAGCATACCACGAAAAAATTGCATAGTTTCGAGGCATTTTTTTCGCTGTTGGCTAAATGTTCGATCTGAAAATTCTTCTTTCGTGAGTAAAAACTTTACAAACAACGAAATTTTTGGCGCCACTTTTAGTAATTACTACTGAATAATAGGAAAAACCTTTAGCTTTACTTTGAAATATTTCTTAATAATTTACCATAAAAATTACAAAATATGTTATCTAAGTAAGTAATGACTTTTCAACGTTGAGATACTTTGATTCTAGCATACCGCGAGAAAATTCCATAGTTTGAAAGCATTTATATTGCTGTTGGCCAAAATCTTGATTTAAAAACCATTCTTTCTTAAAAAAACCTTACAAACCGCAAAATATTTGGCGCCTTGTTTAGAAATTACTACTGGATAATAGAAAAAACCCTAAGCTTTAATTTAAAATATTTCTTATTAATTTACCCTAAAAATTAAGAACTGGGTAACCTTAGGAATTAATAAGTTTTTGAAGTTAAGATACTCTGATTCTAGCATACCGCGAAAAAATTCCAAAGTTTTGAGGCATTTTATCGCTGTGGGAAAAATACTCGATTTAAAAATTTTTCTTTCTTAAAAAAAAACCTTACAAAAAACGAAATTTTTGGCGCCACCTTTAGAAATTACTACTGAAAAATAGGAAAAAGTCTTAGCTTTAATTTAAGATATTTCTTAATTATTTACTTCAAAAAAAACGAACTGGGTAATATAAGAGAGTTATGAGTTTTCTACGTTCAGATACTTTGATTCTAGCATCCCGCGAAAAAATTCCATATTTTTGAGGTTTTGTTTTCGCTCTTGGCTAAATGTTCGAGTTGAAAATTCTTCTTTCTTGTGTAAAAACTTTACAAACAACGAAATTTTTGGCGCTTCGCTTAAAAATGACTTCTAAACAATAGGAAAAACCATTAGCTTTAATTTAAGATATTTTTAAATAATTTACCTTAAAAATTACAAACTGGGTAATGTACGGTATTATACGACCATCGATATACCTACACATGCGAACTGAACTCGAATTTCTCTCTTACGAGAATTTCCCCACTTAAGGAAGCTTCTGAACCCCCACCTGCAGCGTTACATCTCACGTTTCCCCTTCTCCAGAGGGGACACTTCTCATCACCAAAGGGAACATTTTCATCATATTGTTTATTATTTTCAAAACCGGTCACTGACCAGGTTACACGGAAAACCTTTGAGCGAACAAAACCATATGTATAAGGCTAGCGAATTATACAAAGACGCCCAACGGAGTCTCACCTCTTATTCACTTAAGTATCACACTCTTTATATTTGTATCCACAATTCTTCATAATTTCTGGTATCTAATATCGTAAATCTAATCTCATTAAGGATAGATTATAACTTCAGGGGTTTTTTTGTCGTACGGCTTTTCCCCTCGATCCAATAAAGAACTTTGTGTCGGGGGCTCAAATGATCATTTTATTTATTTATCATACCTCATCATCTAATCACAATTATCTTTTCTTAACCTAGCTATTATTAAAAATTGCGAGAAGACTTCATGTTGAAGGAATCTCTACTATACATTTTGGTGCCTCCTGTGAGGTGTGAACTTTTGGCGTCTGGTTTACACGCAATATAAACGATTTCTACGACGACCACGTGGCAACACGCCGTGAATACGCGGCAACACACAACGACCACGCGGCAGCACGCGACGACCACGTGCAACATCCAAGGACTAAGCAGCAGTCTCGCCGAAAGGTACCCGTAATTTCCGGAACGAGGGAAGTTGAGTTAGGCTCGTCGCAGAAAAAAAAGGGATCTTATCAAAGATAAGTACATTTTTTATTCGCCACGTATTTTATACGTGCACGTAATAGCTCATATTAAAGGAAGAATATACTTATCTGATAGAAGTGCTTCTTCAGATTGTCTAGAAAAGCGCAGTTTTAAGGATATTTCTATTCATGCTTACAATATCATATTGCTATACATATTACATTCCATTCGATATAATTTCGCGTCAAGGGGCATCCATTTTGTTAATTGTCGAGTAGGAAAGGGGGAGAGCGATAACGCCACCCTTCCGAGAATCTCTTTGTCCCGCAACACGGATTTATTTCGGCGGCTCGATTAGAAACTCGTGTAAAGAAAGAATTCTTGTTAAAACGGTTGAACGCGGTAGTGTGGCGACGGTGAACCCCCCTCTCTCAAGGAACGCCTTTTCTTAAACAAATAACTGACTTTCGGCGGCTCGACGCACGTTCAGCGACGTTGTTGTCGGCGCGCCTTCTCGCGACAACCTCGGGCTCGAAAGACCCGCGTGACGTAATCGCATTAGACTACCGCCCCCCCCCCCAAAACACTTGACGTAACTGCGTTGAGTACAAGCCTCTACAGCCGCGTGAGTAGCTTACCCACACCACGAATACACGCGAGACGTTTTCACTGCCGTAAGTAGACTACGTGACAGTCCGCAATACTAATCGCACGACGGAGAGTAAAATGGAGTTAACAACACAACTCGATCGCAAACGTGCAACATTTAAAGCATGCATGAAGCGTCTTGAGTCATTCCTCGCGATCGAAGGGACAACGCCCAGGGAAATAATGTTACGTGTCGAAAGACTTAATACATTAATGCACGATTACGAAGAGATGCGTGACGCGGAAGGCGGTGACACCGGGGAATCCGACGACTTCAAAAGATTGGAAGATCGGTATTACGTGATTTTATTGAAGGCAAACCCGGACGAACCACCTACGAACGTTAACGCGAACAAAACCTTGCCAACCACCTCTGGGAATTCGGGGACTGCCTCTACCAAGGAACACGCGCGACCGACGAGACTACCGGATATTGCTATTCCCAAATTCGGTGGGGATCTAGAAGCTTGGATCGCGTATAGGGACAGCGTCCTGTCAATGATAGGAGAACGATCGGATCTCAGCAAAATAGAAAAGCTTACCTATTTAAAGAGCTCTCTAACGGGTATGGCGCACAAGGTTGTCGAGGGTTACTACAACAAGGCGTCGAACTATAAGGTCGCTTAAGAGGCGTTACTAGAAGCATATGACCGGCCGAGAATGTTAATAATGGAGGTTCTTGACGCGATGTTACGGGATTAGAAGCATGAAGCGGGTGATCGCAACGGATTAGTACAACTTTTAAACGATTTCCGAGCGCGCGTAAATGCGCTCATTTCATTAAACATTACCTCGAATCCAATCATAACTCATTTAATAGCGCTTCAAATGCCAGATGGATATCAAATCGAGTGGCGCGGACGCTTGAGTCCTGACGTATATCCACCGGTGGAAGACCTATATAAATATCTAAGCGAGAAGATATTTCAATTACCCACCGCGAGGAATCCGCCGTCGCAAACCAAGTCGCGAAACGAGCATGCCGAGAGGAAAACGAACGTCAATCTTAGGAACAAACGAAAAGGATACGATTCTCGATCACAATCGCCGTGAGACCGACGAAACCCTCCGCCGGCACATGCCTTCGTCACCACATCATCGCGTGAGTGCTTGATTTGTAGAGACAGAACCCATTCGTTAGGCCAATGTCCACGGTACATAGCCATGCCCACGGAAACCTGTTGGGAAACAATTGCCAAACATAAGATCTGTGCAAATTGCTTACGCGCGCATTCCGACGGGTGTCGGGCAGGACGGTGCCGCGTGTGTGAGAAAAAGCATCACACGACGTTACACATCAACAAAAATGACGTTGCAACAAAGACAGAAGGAACGAAGAAGCACGCAGTCGGGACGACCTCCGAATTAAAACCACAGTCAACGTGAATAATGTTGGTATTCCAAACGAACCCGTCGTCGGTATCCACGCAACTAATGATGAGCGCGGTATGCGAGGTTAGGAAGGGAGATAGCACGAGGATTAAATGTAGCGCGTTATTAGACACTTGTGCGTCGGCACATTTTATGACTGAACACTTCGCGAGGAAACTCAATATACCAATAAGATCATATTCGATCCCTATCGGCGCGATCAATAAGACGCATACTCGCACAACGGGTGTCATAGAGATAACAATTCGTTCAACAATGAATCAGTACAAACGTAATTTGACTTTGCTTATCGTACCAGAAATTGCTGATAAGGTACCGAACGAGATATTTCCGCGCGAATTAATAAATCTCCCTCTTGATCGGAAGTTAGCGGATCCTCAGTTCCATTTACCGCGACCAGTCGACATTCTAATAGCTTCCGGAGCCACCTTGGCGCTCATGTCCATTGGACAGTTTCCTCTGACCAACGAAGTCGGGGACTTGATAATGCAAAGGACCCAGTTAGGATGTGTTATCATCGGCGGTATCGAAGAATACGGGACGAAATAGAAATCGGCGTGTTGTGCCATGGTAGAGTTAAAGGAGCAATTTGAGCGATCTTGGTTAACGTGAAGACGCGATCGTGGCACAAACCGAAACGGCGGGAGAAAACGATTGCGAAACGCACTACCGACGTAACACCACGCGCGACAACACGGGAAGATACGTTGTCCGTTTGTCATTTAACGAGAGGGGATCTGACCTCGGAGAATCGTACACCGCGGCGTCGCGTCGCTTTCATGACCTCCAAAGAAAACTAATTGAAAACTCTGATCTCAGATCCGAATATGAGCGTACCATGCGCAAATATTTGGCCTTGGGACACATGTCGCTAATACGAGATGAATTCACGGGAGGTTGCTATTTTTCCCATCACGTTGTCACAAAGACGTCCAGCACCACGATCAAGGTGCGAGTTGTGTTCAACGTGTCCGCGAAAACAAGCTCGGGCTCTTCCATAAACGACACGTTACTAGTCGGACCTACGATACAAGACAAACTGTTAGAACACCTATTACGGTTTCGCACCTACCGTTACGTGCTGACGGCGGATATCGAGAAGGTGTAAAGTATCCCATCAAAGCCGACATTATCAAGCGAGATATTTATGTCGACGATCCCATTACGGGAACAAACAGTCGCGAACAACTTGTCCACATACGCAATCAAACAAGAGACATTCTGAAAGCGGTGGTTTTAATATCCGACAATGGGCGTCTAATTATGAACCGATTCTTAAAACGTAGACAAGAAAGGGGCTGATGTTGAATTCACATCAGCAGAGGATTTAATATTAAAGACTATTGGAATCTTTTGGAACTCGCGTCGCGATCAGTTAGTGTACGCGACGACCTCGATCGAAACCCATGGATTGGTCACTAAGCGACGAATTCTATCAACCATCGCCAGAATATACGATCCACTCGGGTTATCAGGACCGGTAGTTTTGACGGCTAAAATTCTCATGCAAGATTGCTGGAAAACGAAAATCGAATAGGACGAATCGGTTCCCCTCGCCTTGCACTCCGCTTGGACGACATTCGCGGAACAGTTAGCACTGACCAACAATTTAACCGTGGAAAGGCGTATAATTATCGATGACCGCCTAAATCTTTCAAACATCATTCCAAGCGGGTCGAGGGCGAACTTTTGATTACATACGAAAAATTGAACACATTCACTATCGAAATCGAAGCAATACTGAACTCGCGACCTTTATGTCCCATTTCAGCAGATCCAAATGATATCATGGCACTAACGCCTGCACATTTCTTAATAGGCAGACCTCTTACCTCGCTGCCCGAGGAAACTCTCACATAAGTGTCAAACAACCGATTATCGTCGTGGAAGCATATCACGAAGATACGACAAGACTTCTGACGACGATGGCATGTGGAGTACCTTCAGGAACTCCAAAAACGACATACGATGGGAGAGTGAAACGGATATCCTTATGTCCGTCCCAGCATACGATGGGAGAGCGGGACAGATATCCTTATGTTCGTCCCAGCATACGATGGGAGAGCGGGACGGATATCCTTATTTCCGTCCCAGCATACGATGGGAGAGCAGGACAGATATCCTTATGTCTGTCCCAGCATACGATGGGAGAGCGGGACGGATATCCTTATGTCCGTCCCAGCATACGATGGGAGAGTGAGACGGATATACTCATGTCCTTCCCAGACTGAACCTCCAGTCGAAAGACTGCATCTCAACAAAATCACCCACCAGTGGATGGTTCCTTGTCCTTACAAGTAACCGCCACCGCCTGGCCAGCGGTGGAAACTCCTGCCTACGCGAAATTGAAGCGTCGTAAGGAGTTCTTATAGGATTATATCACACTTGCAAAATTTGTATATTTTATGTGACCAAAGAGGTATTCCCTTACCTGCACAATATTTTGATCGTTGATACTCTCAACTGGAGGAGTATGTACGGTAGTATACGACCATCGATATACCCAAACATGCGAACCGAACACGAATTTCCCACTTACGAGAATTTCCCCACTCACGAAAGCTTCCGAACCCCCACCCGCAGCGTTACATCATACGTTTCCCATTCCCCAGAGGTGACCCTTCTTATCCCCAGAGGAAACATTTTCATCATATTCGTTATTATTTCCAAAACCGGCCACTTACCAGGTTACACGGAAAACCTTCGAGCGAATAATACCATATGTATGAGGCGAGCGAACAATAACCATTGTATAAGGCTAGCGAATTATACAAAAAAGCCAAACGGAGTCTCACCTCTTATTCACTTAAGTATCACACTCTTTATATTTGTATCCACAATTCTTCATAATTTCTAGTATCTAATATCGTAAAACTAATCTCATTTAGGATAGATAAAAACTTCAGGGGTTTTTATGTCGTACGGCTTTTCCCCTCGAGCCAATAAAGAACTTTTTTTTGGTAGCTCAAATGAGCATTTTATTTATTTATCATACCTCATCATATAATCACAATTATCTCATCTTAACCTAGCTATTATTAAAAATTGCAAGAGGACTCCATGTTAGAGGAATCTCCACTATACAGGTAATGTAAGTGAGTAATGAGTTTTCAACGTTGAGATACATTGATTCTAGCATACCGCGGAAAAATTTTATAGTTTCGAGGCTTTTTTTCGCTGTAGGCAAAATTCTCGATTTGAAAATTTTATTTTCTTATAAAAAAACCTTACAAGAAACAAAATTTTAAATGCCTTGTTTAGATATTACTACTGAATTATAGGTAAAACTTTTAGCTTGAATTTGAAATATTTCTCAATAATTTACCCCAAAATTACAAACTTAGTAATCTATGGGTGAAATGAGCTTTTAACGTTAGGTACTCTGATTCTAGCATACCGCGAAAAAAATCCATAGTTTCGAGGCTTTTTTTCGCTGTTAGCAAAATTCTCGATTTAAAAATTCTTCTTTTTTAAGAAAAAACCTTACAAATAAAAAAATATTTGGTGCCTCGTTTAGAAATTACTACCACATAATAGAAAAAACCCTTAGATTTAAGTTGAGATATTTCCTAACTTTTTACCCTAAAAAAAACAAACATGGTAATATAAGGAATTTATTAGTTTTCTACGTTCAGATACTTTGATCCCAGCATACCGCGAAAAAATTCCATAGTATCGAGGCTTTTTTTTTGCTGTTGGCTAAATGGTCGATTGGAAAATTCATCTTTCTTAAGTGAAAACCTTACAAACAACGAAATTTTTTTTCTCTACCTTTAGAAATTACTACTGAATAATAGGAAAAACCCTTAGCTTCAATTTGAGATATTTGCTAATAGTTTACCCTAAAAATTACGAGCTGGGGAATCTAAGAAAGTAATGAGTTTTTAACGTTCAGGTACTTTGATTCTAGCATACCGCGTAAAAAATTTCTGGTTTCGAGGCTTTTTTTCGCTGTTGGCAAAATTCTCGATTTGAAAAAACTTCTTTCTTTAGAAAAAACCTTACAAACAACAAGATATTTGGCGCCTCTCTTAAAAATTACAACCAAATAATAGAAAAAACCCTTAGCTTAAATTTGAAATATTGCATAATAATTTACCATAATAATTACGAACTAGGTAATCTGAGGGAGTAATGAGTTCTTGAAGTTACGATACTTTGATTCTAGCATACCGTGTAAAAATTCCACAGTTTTGAGGCTTCTTTTTCGCTGTTTGCAAAATTCTTGACTTTAAAATCCTTCTTTCTTGAGAAAAAACGTTACAAAGAACGAAATTTTTTGCGCCATCTTTAGAAATTTCTACTGAATAATAGGAAAAACCCTTAGCTTCAATTTAAGATATTTGCTAATAGTTTACCCTAAAAATTACAAGCTCGGTAATCTAAAGGAGTAATGAGTTTTTAACGTTCATGTACTTTTATTCTAGCAGTCCGCGTAAAATATTTATAGATTCGAGGCTTTTTTTTCGCTGATGGAAAAATTCACGATTTAAAAATTTTTCTTTCTTGAGAAAAACCTTACAAACTACAAAATATTAGGCGCCTCGTCTAGAAATTACTAATGAATAATAGGTAAAACTTTTAGCTTTAATTTGAAATATTTCTCAATAATTTACCCCAAAATTACAAACTTGGTAATCTATGGAAGTAATGAGTTTTCAACGTTTATATACGTTGATCCTAGCATACCGCGAAAAAAATCCATAATTTCGGGGCTTTTTTCCATTGCTGGCAATATTCTCGATTTTAAAATTCTTCTTTCTTAAGAAAAAACCTTACAAAAAACAAAATATTTTGCGCCTCGTTTAGAAATTACTACCAAATAGTAGAAAAAGTCCTAAGCTTCAATTTAAAATATTTTCTAATAATTTACCTTAAAAATTATAACTTGGGTAATCTAAGAGAGTAATGAGTTCTTGAAGTTAAGATACTTTGATTCTAGCATACCACGAAAAAATTCCATAGTTTCTAGGCTTTTTTTTCGCTGTTAGCAAAATTCTCTATTTGAAAATCCTGCTTTCTTAAGAAAAAACTTTACAAAGAACGAAATTTTTTGCGCCACCTTTAGAAATTACTAATGAATAATAGGAAAAACCTTTAGCTTAAATTTGAGATATTTGCTAATAGTTCTCCCAAAAAATTACGAGCTGGGTAATCTAAGGGAGTAATGAGTTTTTAACGTTCAGATACTTTGATTCTAGCATACCGCGAAAAAAATCCATAGTTTTGAGGCTTTTTTTTTTGTTGACAAAACTCTCGTTTGGAAAATCTTTCTTTCTTGAGAAAAAACCTTAAGAACAACGAAGTTTTTGGCGCCTCGTTTAGAAAATTTCTACTGAACTATTGAAAAACCCTTAGCTTAAATTAAAGATATTTCCTAATAATTTACCCCAAAAATTAAAAACTAAGTAATTTAGGAAAATCGTAAGTTTTCAACGTTTAGATAATTTGATTCTAGCATACCGGGAAAAATTCCATAGTTACGAGGAATTTTTTTCGCCCTTGGCTGAATGTTCGATTTGAAAATTATTCTTTCTTGAGAAAAAACCTTAAAAACCACGAAACTTTTAAAGCTTTGTTTAGAAATGACTACTAAACAATAGGAAACACCATTACTTTTAATTTTAGATATTTTTTAATAATTTACCCCCAAAATTAAAAAATAGAATATCTAAGTGAGTGATGAGTTTCAACGTTGAGATACTTTGATTCTATCATACCGCGAAAAATTTCCATAGTTTTGAGGCATTTTTATAGCTGTAGGCCAAAATCCCACTTCAAAAAATCTTCTTCCTTGAGAAAAAACATTACAAACAACGAAATTTTTTGCTCTACCTTTAGAAATTATTACTAAATAATAGGAAAAACCCAATGCTTCAATTTGAGATATTTCCTAATTATTTACCCCAAAAAAACGAACTCGGTAATATTAGGGATTTATGAGTTTTCTTCGTTTAGATTCTTTGATTCCAGCATACCACAAAAATATTCCATAGTTTCAAGGCAATTTGTTTCCCTGTTGGCAATATTCTAGATTTCAAAAATTTTTTTTTTGAGTAAAAACCTTACAAACAACGAAATTTTTTTGCGCCTCCTTTAGAAATTAGTACTGAATAATAGGAAAAACCCTTAGCTTGAATTTGAGATATTTCTAAATAATTTACCTCAGAAATTACAAACTTCGTTATCTGAGAGAGTTATGAGTTTTCAACGTTTAGATACATTGATTCTTGCATATCACGAAAAACTGCCATACTTTCGAGGCTTTGTTTTCGCTGTTGGAAAAATTCTCGAATAGAAAATTCTTTTTTCTTGAGAAAAAACCTTATAAACAACAATATTTTAGGCGCTTTGATCAGAAATTAATACTGAATAATAGAAAAAACCATAACCCTAATTTAAAATATTTCTTAATTCTCTACCCTAAAAATTACGAACTAAGTAATCTAAGAGAATTATGTGTTTTCCACGTTGAGGTGCTTCGATTCGGTTTCGTGGCTTTTTATCTGCTTTTGTCAAAATTTTCGATTAAAAATTCTTCTTTCTGGAAAAAAAAACTAACAAAAAACGAAATTTTTAGCACCACGTTTAGAAATTTCTACTGAATTATAGAAAAACCCTTAGCTTCAATTTAAGATATTTCTTTATAATTTACCCCAGAAGTTGGGTAATTTAGAAAATATATAAATTTTCAACGTTTAGATACTTTGATTCTAGCATACCGCGAAAAAATTCCATAGTGTAAAATCTTTTTTTTCGCTGTTAGCAAAATACTCGATTGAAAAATTCTTCTTTCTGAAGAAAAAACCTTAAAAGCAACGAAGTTTTTGGCGCCGCGTTTAGATAATTTCTACTGAATTATAGAAAAACCCTTAGATTAAATTTAAAATATATCCTAAAAATTTACCCCAAAAACTAAAAACTAGGTAATTTAGGAAAATTATAAGTTTTCAACGTTTAGATACTTTGATTCTTGCATACCGCGAATAAATTCCATAGTTTCGAGGCTTTTTTTCGCTGTTAGAAAACTCTCGATGTGAAAAATTTCCTATCTTGGGAAAAAACATTACAAACATCGAACTTTTAGCTGCACCTTTCGAAAATATAACTGAATAGTAGGAAAAACCCTAAGCTTCAATTTGAGATATTTCTTAGTTATTTACCCTAAAAAAAACGAACTCGGTAATATTAGAGATTTATGAGTTTTCTATATTCAGATACTTTGATTCCAGCATACCGCAAAAATATTCCATAGTTTCGAGGCATTTTTTTCCCTGTTGGCAAAATTCTTGATTTAAAAAACGTTCTTTCTTGAGTGAAAACCCTACAAACAACAAAATTTGTGGCGCCTCTTTTAGAAATTAGTACTGAATAATAGGAAATACCCTTAGCTTGAATTTGAGATATTTCTAAATAATTTACCCCAAAAATTACGAACTGGGAAATCTAAGCGAGTTGTGAGTTTCCAACGTTGAGATAATTTGATTCTAGCATACCGCGAAAAATTCCATAGTTTCGAGGCATTTTTAACGCTGTTGGCAAAATCTTGATTTGAAAAATTTTCTTTCTTGAGTGAAAACCCTACAAACAACAAAATTAGTTGCGCCTCCTTTAGAAATTAGTACTGAAAAATAGAAAATACCCTTAGCTTCAATTTAAGATATTTCCTAATAATTTACCCAAAAAATTAAAAACTAGGTAATTTAGGAAAATTATAAGTTTTCAACGTTAAGATACTTTGATTCTATCATACCGCGAAAATATTCCATAGTTCAGAGGCATTTTTTTTGCTGTTGGCTGAATGTTCGATTTGAAAATTCTTCTTTCTTGAGAGAAAACCTTACTAACAACGAAACTTTTGGAGCTTCGTTTAGAAATGACTACTAAACAATAAGAAACACCATTACTTTTAATTTCAGATATTTTTTAATAATTTGCCCCCAAAATTAAAAAATAGGATATCTAAGTGAGTGATAAGTTTTTAACGTTGAGATACTTTGATTCTAGCATACCGCGAAAAATTTCCATAGTTTCGAGGCATTTTTTTAGCTGTTGGCCAAAATCTTACTTCAAACAATCTTCTTTCTTGAGAAAAAACATTACAAACAACGAAATTTTTTGCGCCACCTTTCGAAATTATTACTGAATATTAGGAAAGATACTATGCTTCAGTTTGAGATATTTCTTAATTATTTACCCCCAAAAAAACGAACTCGGTAATATTAGGGATTTATGAGTTTTCTTCGTTTAGATTCTTTGATTCCAGCATACCACAAAAATATTCCATAGTTTCGAGGCATTTTTTTCCCTGTTGGCTATATTCTCGATTTCAAAAATTTTTTTTTTTGAGTGAAAACCATACAAACCACGAAATTTTTTTGCGCCTCCTTTAGAAATTAGTACTGAGTAATAGGAAAAACCCTTAGCTTGAATTTGAGATTTTTCTAAATAATTTACCTCAGAAATTACAAACTTCGTAATCTAAGAGAGTTTTGAGTTTTCAACGTTCAGATACTTTGATTTTAGCATACTGCTAAAAAATTCCATAGTTTCGAGGCTTTTTTTCTGCTTTTGTCAAATTCTCGATTTGAAAATTCTTCTTTCTGGAAAAGAAAACTTACAAAAAACGAAATTTTTAGCACCAGGTTTAGAAATTTCTACTGAATTATAGAAAAACCCTTAGCTTCAATTATAATATTTCTTAATAATTTACCCCAAATTTACAAACTAGATAATTTAGGAAATTTGTAAGTTTATAACGATTAGATACTTTGATTCTAGCATACTGCTAAAAAATTCCATAGTTTCGAGACTGTTTCTCCGCTTTTAGCAAAATTCTCGATTTAAAAATTTATGTTTCTGCAGAAAAAACCTTTTAAACAACGAAATTTTTGGCGCCTCGTTTAGAAATTTCTACTGAATTATAGAAAAGCCCTTAGCTTTAATTTAGGATATTTCTTAATAATTTTCCCAAAAAATTAAAAACTAGGTAATTTAGGAAATTTATAAGTTTTCAACGTTTAGATACTTTGATTCTAGCATACCGCGAAAAAATTCCATACATTTGAGGCTTTTTTTCGCTGTTGGCAAAATTCTCGTTTTGAAAATTCTTCTTTCTTTAGCAAAAACCTTACAAACAACGAAAATTGTGGCGCTTTTTTTAGAAATGACTACTAAACAATAGGGAACACAATTAGTTTTAATTTGAGATATTTTTTAATAATTTACCCCAAAAATTACAAAATAGGTAATCTAAGTAAATGATGAGTTTTCAACGTTGAGACACTGTGATTCTAGCATACAGCGAAAAAATTCCATAGTTTCGAGGCATTTTTATCGCTGTTGGTCAAAATCTTAATTTAAAAAATCTTCTTTCTAGAGTAAAAACCTTACAAGAAACGAAATTTTTTTGAGCCTCCTTTAGAAATTAGTACTGAATAATAGGAAAAACACTTAGCTTGAATTTGAGATTTTTCTAAATAATTTACCTCAAAAATTACAAACTGTGTAATCTAAAAGAGTTATGAGTTTTCTACGTTCAGATAGTTTGATTTCAGTATACCGCGAAAAAATTCCATAGTTCCGAGGCATTTTTTTCGCTGTTGGCTGAATGTTTGATTTGAAAATTTATCTTTCTTGAGAAAAAACCTTAAAAACAACGAAATTTTTTAAGCTTCGTTTAGAAATGACTACTAAAAAATAGGAAACACCATTAGTTTTAATTTCAGATATTTTTTAATAATTTACCCCCAAAATTACAAAATAGGATATCTAAGTGAGTGATGAGTTTTAAACGTTTAGATACTTTGATTCTTGCATACCGCGAAAAATTTGCATAGTTTCGAGGCATTTTTATAGCTGTTGGCCAAAATCTTACTTCAAAAAATCTTCTTTGTTGAGAAAAAACATTACAAACAACGAAATTTTTTGCGCCACCTTTCGAAATTATTACTGAATAATAGGAAAAACCGTAAGTTTAAATTTGAGTTGTTTCCTAATTATTTACCCCCAAAAAAACGAACTCGGTGATTTTAGGGATTTATGAGTTTTTTACGTTTAGATACTTCGATTCCAGCATACCGCAATAATATTCTATAGTTTCGAGGCATTTTTTTCCATGTTGGCAATATTCTCGATTTGAAAAATATTTTTTCTTCAGTAATAACCTTACAAACAAGGAAATTTTTTTTTGCCGCTTTTAGAAATTAGTACTGAACCATAGGAAAAACCCTTAGCTTGAATTTGAAATATTTCCTAATAATTTACCCTTAAAATTACGAACTGGGTAATATAAGGAAGTAATGAGTTTTTGAAGTTATGATAGTTTGATTGTAGCATACCGCGAAAAAATGCCATAGTTTTGAGGGTTTTTTCGCTGTTGGCTAAATGTTTGATTTGAAAATTCTTCTTTATTAAGAAAAAACATTACAAACAACCATATTTTTGAAGCTTCGTTTAGAAATAACTACTAAACAATAGGAAACACCATTAGTTTTAATTTGAGATATTTTTTTAATAATTTACCCCAAAAATTGCAAAATAGGTAATCTAAGTTAGTGATGAGTTTTCCACGTTGAGATACTTTAATTCTAACAATCCGCGAAAAATTTCCATAGATTCGATGCATTTTTATAGCTTTTGGCGAAAATCTTAATTAAAAAAATCTTTTTCTTGAGAAAAAACATTACAAACAGCGATATTTTTTGCGCCACCTTTCGAAATTATTACTGAATAATAGGAAAAACCCTTAGCTTTAATTTGAGATATTTCCTTATAATTTACCCAACAAATTACGAGCTGGGTAATCAAAGGGATTTATGAGTTTTCAACGTTTAGATACTTTGATTCTAGCTTACCGCGAAAAAATTCTATAGTTTCCAGGCTTTTTTTTCGCTGTTGGCAAAATGTTCGATTTGAAAATTCTAATTTCTTGAGAAAAAACCTTACAAACAAAGAAATTTTTCTATCTTTGTTTAGAAATGACTACTAAACAATAAGAAACGCCATAAGTTTTAATTTCAAATATTTTTTAATAATTTACCTCAAAAATTACAAAATAGGTAAACTAAGTGAGTGATAAGTTTTCAACGTTGAGATACTTTGATGCTAGCATACCGCGAAAAATTTCCATAGTTTCGAGGCATTTTTATAGCTGTTAGCAAAACTCTTGATTTGAAAAATCTTCTTTCTTGAAAAAAAACAATACAAACAACAAATTTATTAACACCTCGGTTAATCATTACTACTGGATAATAAAAAAAACCCTTAGATTTAATTTAAGATATTTTTTAATAATGTACTCAACAAATTACGAACTAGGTAATCTAAGGAAGTTATGAGTTTTTAACGTTCAGATACTTTGATTCTAGCATACCGCGAAAAAATGGTATAGCTTCGAGGCTTTTTTTTCGCTTTTGGCTAAATTTTCGTTTTGAAAATACTTCTTTCTTGAGTTAAACCCTTACATACAACGAAATTTTTAGCGCCTTGTTCAGAAATTATTACTGAATAATATGAAAAACCCTTAGCTTTAATTTGAGTTATTTCTTAATTATTTACCCTTAAAACAACGAACTCGGTAATATAAAGGAGTTTTGAGTTATCTACGTTTAGATACTTTGATTCTAGCATACCGCGAAAAAAGTCCATAGTTTCGATGCTTTTTTTTCGCTGTTGGCAAAATGTTTGATTTGAAAATTCTTCTTTCTTGAGTAAAAACCTTACAAACAACGAAATTTTTGGCGCTTAGTTTAGAAATGACTACGAAACAATAGGAAAAACCATTAGCTTTAATTTGAGATATTTTTTAATAATTTTCCCCAAAAATTATAAAATAGGTTACCTAAGTGAGTAATGAGTTTTCAACGTTGAGATATTTGGATTCTAGCATACCGAGAAAAAATTCCATAGTTTTGAGGCATTTTTTTCCCTGTTAGCAATATTCTCGATTTGAAAAATCTTTTTTTTTGAGTGAAAACCTTACAAACATTGAAATTTTTTTGCGCCTCTTTTAGAAATTAGTACTGAATAATAGGAAAAACCCTTAGCTTGAATTTCAGATATTTCTAATTAATTTACACAAAAATTGCAAACTTTGTAGTCTAAGAAATTTATGAGTTTTCAACGTTCAGATACTTTGATTACAGCATACCGCGAAAAAATCCTATAGTTTCGAGGCTTTTTTTTCGCTGTTGGAAAAATGTTCCATTTGAAAATTCTTCTTTCTTAAGTAAAAACCTTACAAACAACGAAATTTTTGGCGCTTCGTTTAGAAATGACTACTAAACAACAGGAAAAACCATTGGCTTTTATTTGAGATATTTTTTAATAATTAACCCCAAAAATTACAAAATAGGTAATCTAAGTAAGTAACGAATTTTCTACGATCAGAGACTTTGATTCCAGCATACCACGAAAAAATTCCATAGTTTCGAGGCTTTTTTTCGCTGTTTGCAAATTGTTCGATTAGAAAATTCTTTTTTTTTGAGAAAAAACTTTACAAACAACAAAATATTTAGCGCCTTGTTTAGAAATTACTACTAAATAATAGAAAAAACCCTTAGTCTCAATTTAAAATATTTCTTAATAATTTACCATAAAAATTACGAACTGGGTAATCTAAGGAAGTAATGAGTTCTTGAAGTTAAGATACTTTGATTGTAGCATACCGCGAAAAAAATTCCATAGTTTCGAGGCTTTTTTTTCGCTGTTGGCCAAATTCTCGATTTGAAAATTCTTTTTTCTTGAGAGAAAACCTTACAAACAACGAAATTTTTGGGACCAGCTTTAGAAATTACTACTGAATAATAGGAAAAACCCATAGCTTCAATTTGAGATATTTCCTAATAATTTGCACTAAAAATTACGAGCTGGGTAATCTAATTGTGTTCGAAAAACGCGCCACTGAACTAGGGGTCAGCACCTCTCCAGCAGCGCGATCGAGATGCTCCGGTCATCTGAAGTAGGAAAATCTATCGATCACTCCTATTGATAAAAAATTACGCCACTTTTCGGGGAAACAGATGATTGGCACTGCATGACGTCACATATAGCGTGATTTTTTCCCGATTGCTGGAAAATCTAACCTGAGTAGCGTGGAATGTGCTAATTGGCGGAAAAGCTTTCTGCCACGTCGACACCTTTTTACCAGCCCGTACCGGTAAGGTGCGAGGTGCCTCATTATAATTCAAAAAGTGATCGAGTGCAGTGGTGTTAACAAATTATCTAAAATAGTGACTTCTCTATATTCCTACTTCTCACTATTTTTCTCTTTTCTCCTTATCTAAGCTAATCTCTTCTATCCTCTATCTCCATAATCAGAGTTTTCTTTTCTTTCTCTTCTTTTCTCCTAGCTATTCTCTCCTTAATAAACTCCCTACTCTTCGCCTAAGTCCTCTCTTTCTGTCTGTCCTCTCTTTTCCTTTTCCATCACCACATCTTGTATTACTATTCTTGTTACTTCTTTTATCTCTCTCTTATTTCTCTGTTCATCTCAATAAATCTGTTACGTTGCTGCTTAAACCAGTATTTTTCTTCTCGTTTTATATATACAGTCCACTAGTCGTCTCCTAATCCTCTCCATCATCCCTTGACCATCTCTATTACATTTCCCAACATTTTTTGGTCCTTCGAGCCGGAGCTTTAAGTAAGCGCGTAACAGTGAACAGTATCAGACGTCTCTCTCTTATCACCATGGCCGCTAAGATACTCCTGCATGAGCAGCGGGCAGCCAGCATCGCTGACATTCTCAATAAGACCAAAGACATCTCAGCGATGAATCTGGCCACCGCGAAGCGAACTCGCGACTTCCTGGAAATCAGCTGGAAGAAGTTCGACGCGGAGAATGAAAAACTCTACCAGGCATCTCGGGAGCCGCCGTTTGAGCACCCGTACTTCAAGTAGGGAAGGTATGAGGCGACGATGCAGTCATACTTCTCAGGCCTCTCTGTGCTCCATCGCCGCATCGAAGCTTTGGCACCTCCTGCATCTCCGGCCAGAATGTACGAGCAGGCACGATCTCGGGCAGCTCTCCCAATTATCGAACTACCGAAATTCTCGGGGTCCTTCACCGACTGGAGGCCCATCGAGGACCTGTTCTCTTTGTTAGTGAGGGACAATCTAGACATCTCATCGGTGGAAAAAATGCACTTTCTCCGCTTCAGCCTGGAGGGAGAAGCAGCACGGGTCATCTCGAATCTCAAGGTCTCGGCAGACGCGTTTGAGACTGCGTGGAAGCGTCTGGTCGGGAGGTTCGACAACAAGCGTCTTCTCGCAATGCCGCATGTTGAAAAGCTGCTGGATCTCCCACCAGTAAAGCCAAGGACATCTCAAGGGCTACACCAGATAGTCAACATTAATGAGTCCTCTCTTAGCGCGATCGAAGTCCTAGGCTGCCCAGTTTAACAGTCGGGCCTGATCGTGCTCCAGCGAGCAAGCTCGGCGCTGGACGCCAAAACAAGGGAGGACTGGGAGCATCACCTGGGCTCCTCGACCGAAATCCCCCCGTATAAGAGGCTGCTATCGTTCATCTCAGCCGCTGCACGAGCTCTGGAGCACATAGAGAGCCACCGAGATCACGAGAAGGCAATGAGCTCCAGGACATCTCGCGCGCAGAGAGCCTCGCCTGCCAGGTCATACGCAAAGGTGCTAAACCTAGCGCCGCAGTCATCTCCAAGGCCAGTATCAAAACCACAGACCTCTCAGCAGCCAGCACCTAGCAAGCAGGCATCTCCTCAGCCAGCAAATCCGCAGCCATCTCAGCCGCAAGCAGCCACGCCGCCGGCATCTCAAGGGCAATCGCCGTCCTTTATCCCAGACCTCTCGAATAATTACTGCTACTGCAAGCGGCAGCATTACCTCGCCTTCTGCCCCAAGTTCGCCAGTCTCAGTCGAAAGGAAAGGGTGGAGGTGTTGACGGAGAAGAGGCTGTGCTTCAACTGCCTAGGGAGGCATAACGTTCGGCAGTGCAGAAGCACGAGGAGGTGCAAAACCTGTGGGGAGCCGCACCACACGCTGATCCACCCAGGACACCTCGCCATCTCCACCAAGCCAAAGGCATCTCAGGTGCGGTCAAGCTCGTCGAGTATCATCTCTAGCGCCACGATGTCATCACAGAGGCTGCCTTTATCGTCGAGCACGCCCTCATTATCAGATGCCCCGGCTCATCGGCGGTCTCGTCGGAGGTCACATCGAAAAAGGTCATCTCACATAAAGTCATCTCATTCTCGATCATCCTCCTCATCCACTCCCGTAGCATCTCATTCTTAACCATCCTCTTCATCGTCGTCATCTCATCAAAAGTCATCTCCACCGCCATCATCTCACAAGTCAGCTCAACCATCGTCATCTCATCGTTCACCCTCTCGCTCCTTCTCCAACACCAAAGCACCCTCACATTGAGGTGTTGGTAGGACATCTCAAAACCCACGTAGTCATCTCAAAACAATTCTAAAGTGGTCCATCTCATCTCCATCAAAGTCGTCCCTCTCATTATCATCAAGGTCATCTCAGAAGGTTAAAAGAGTCAGATTCTCCTCGCTCATTTCGGATTGCGACCAATCATCTCATTCTTCTCTTTCATCCTGCTCTCGAGCTCCCGTGCTTCTTGCAAGTTGCAAAGCCTTTGCAATCTCTCCGAAGGGAGCTCCGACTTTGATACGTCTTCTCATTGATCCTGGATCAGAGTTAACTTTAGCTTCTTCCAAATTCGTAGCAAAGTTAAATCTCAAACGCCACCCAGGATACATCCCTATTCAGGGCTTGGGTAGTTCATCTCCAGGAGCAACTCAGGGTCAAATATCATTGACCCTCTAATCGACCTACTCGTTCTCTCAAGTCAATCTCTAGGCATTAATTTTTCCAAAGATTACATCTTAAGTCCCGTCGTCAGTAATATCGGAGCAAGACCGGCCTCATCTTAGACCTCTCAGACTAGCTGACTCTGACTTTCTCACTCCCAAATCCGTTGACCTTCTCATTGATGCTGATAATCTCAGAAGGATAATGAAGTCATCTCGCCTTATCATGCGAGGCGACTCTAAACCCATAGCGTTTCATACAAGGTTTGGTTGGGCGGTGCTAGGCGCGACCGCCAGCCCGCGCCAGTCCAACTCTCCTATAAGTTTTCATGCCATCTCCAATGAATCCCTCAATGAAACTCTCACCAAGTTCTGGGTTCAGGAAGAAGTCTCATCTTGTCCTACGTCCTCTCTAAGTCTCGCTGAGTCAGAGTGCGAGAAGCACTTCGTAGACACTCACTCTCGACTTCTTACAGGTCGTTACGTAGTTCGTTCGCCATTCTCAAAGGACATCTCCACCCTAGGGCACTCAAAGTCGTTAGCCACAAAGTGCCTTCAGAGACTTCTCAAGAGATTCGGAAGCGATAGTCTTCTCAAAGAGAAATACACTGAATTTCTCAGAGAGTACGAGTCGTTAGGACATATGGTCCCAGTTCCTCTCGATGCACCTGAGCCATCTCACACTTTCTACCTCCCGCACCACGGAGTGTGGCGCGATCAGACTTCTTCCACAAAGTTGCGAGTATTGTTCAACGGGTCAGCTAAATCGTCATCTCATGTCACTCTCAATGATCTCATGCATACCGGTCCTAAGACCCAAACTGCCATCTTCGATGTATTGCTCTGGATTAGGCAGCATAAGCACATTTTCATTACGGACATAGTGAAGATGTTCCGTCAAATTCAGGTGCATCCTCAAGACCAAAATCTTCAAAGAATTCTCTGGGTAAACGAGTCATCTCAAATTCAAGCCTATCAGCTCACGACAGTGACGTATGGAACTCGCGCAGCTCCCTATCTAGCCTGCCGTGTCCTCAAACAGCTAGTTGAGGACGAAGGTCATAACTATCCTCTTGCTATAGATCCCATTCTCAAGGGAAGCTATGTTGACGACATCTCAGGAGGGGCAGAGTCCATTGAGCAGCTCAATGTAGTCGCATCCCAGCTACGAGAAATGTGCGACTCCGCCTGTTTACCGCTGGATAAGTGGAAAAGCAACTCTCGTGACTTCTCTTACTTATCGTCCACGCATTCTTACCTCTCACCTGTCCATTCGTTTGACGATCTTACCACCAAGATCTTAGGCATCTCGTGGAATTCTCAGAAAGATGTGTTCACATTTGACGGAACCATCTCATTCCATCAGGCAGTTACAAAGCGAATTATTCTCTCAGAAGTGGCCCAGCTGTTTGACCCTCTCGGACTCCTCTCTCCAGTGGTAATCAAAGCCAAAATTCTCATGCAGCGACTCTGGTTGGAAAAAGTTGGCTGGGATGATGAACTGACACCAGATATCATTCACGAATGGTCTCAGTTCAGGCAAAATCTCGCACGGCTCTCAGTCCTGGAGACTCCCCGTTGGCTCAATCTCTCTTCTAAGGCACTCTCAGGGCAGATTCATGGCTTCTCATTCGCATCTCAACTTGCTATGGCAGCAGTAGTCTATCTCAGGGTGTCATACCCGGACAAGCCTCCAGTAGTCCGTCTAGTCTGCTCTAAGACAAAAGTAGGTCCTCTCGAGCGACTCACTATCCCAAGACTTGAACTCTCAGCTGCAGCTCTTCTGGCCAGACTAACCAAGGAGGTGATCCTGGCCAACATCGCTGTTGGCCAAAATCTTAATTTTAAAATTCTTCTTTCTTAAAAGAAAACCTTACAAACAACAATATTTTAGGCGCCTCGTTTAAAAATTGATACTGAGTAATAGGAAAAACCCTAAGCCGTAATTTAAGATATTTCCTGATTCTTTCCCCTAAAAATTACAAACTGGGTAATCTAAGGAAGTTATGAGTTTTCAACGTTGAAAAGCTTCGATTCTAGCATACTGCGAAAAAATTCCTTACTTTCGATGCTTTTTTTTCGCTGTTGGCCCAATTCTCAGTTTAAAAATTCTGCTTTCTTGAGAAAAAACCTTACAAACAACGTAATATTTACGCCGCGTTTAGAAATTATTACTGAATATAAGGAAAGACCCTTAGTTTTAATTTGAGATATTTCTTAATTGTTTACCTCAAAAAAAAACGAACTGGGTATTGTAAGGAAGTTATTAGTTTTCAACGTTCAGATACTTGGATTCTAGCATACTGTTAA
>JACGTP010000654.1:6168-22446 GCA_023678845.1 Mischocyttarus mexicanus
CGTCGGTATAAAATAAATGCTGTAATAAAACTATTTTATATTATATCTTTTATAAAAAAAAAAAAAAAAAAAAAAAAAAAAAAATATAACATACTGTAAAAACATAGAAAAAAAATTAATGTTAGCATAACGTACTTGAACAAAATAAAAAAAAGAAAAAAAAAAAAAAAAAATTAAATTAAGGACGGACGGACTTGAACGCACGACCCCAAAATACGAGTCTGTGCCCTTACCAGCTTCACTACCGACGGCTTATATAACCATATAATATACGTCGTCTATTTCTAATTGGGGTATTTCATTCACATTTGAGAGCATCTCCAGGAACAGTTTTTTGGGCAGTTGGACTTGGGCTGCTCCGTCGGCTGGGGTCGGCCTTCCGGGCGTATCATCATCCAGAGCAGCCTTAATGACCCCTTGTCTCCAGCTTAAAATACCTGGAGATGCTGACGACAGTGCATCATGTACACTGTCAGAAAAATGCGGATCTTTGTGAGCCGCGTGCACTTCGACTTGTACCACAAGATTCTACAAATCCTTCCTTCCGGAAGGATAGGTCGGGATTCCTGCATTATTTCTTTCTTTTTCTCCTCATTCTCTTCTATCTCTTCTTTCTATTCTTTTTTTTCTTTCTATTCTTTTTCTTCTTTCTCTTTTTTTATACTATCACTATTTTTATTTCTGCTAACAGATCCCTCCGGCTTTAGAGGATGGCGCAGGATGTATTAATTTCTCATCCTCTTATATGCTGATTTTTTTATTATTTCTTAATTGTTTTCCGGTCTTGCTAGGAATGAATTCAGTCATTTAATAAGCAATCAAACGACTGCATTAAAACCGCATTTCCAACTCAAGCATTTGCTGGATTTCATCGTTCTTAAAAATTTTGCCATCTTTAGGTGCCTGCTCACCTAGTGCGGTTTCAGCTGCTCTGGTCATATTACGGACAGCCGAATGCCGGTGTCGTTGATGTTGCGACAAACCGGATTTTGTCTTGAAACCCTCACCACATTCTGAACACTTTTGCCTGTTTTCTTTTTTTCCTTTTGGGGAGGATGGGCCAGTGCACTTGGGTATATGGCACTGCGCTGGGTGTTTTCTCTTGTACTGTTTTCCACACGTTCTCCATTCAAAGATTATGTTTATGTGATGTTCTTCTAGGTGCGTGGTTATATTATTGAGCGTCAGTGCCAAGAAGTTGCCTTTTCCATTGTTAAGACATATTGCACAGCTTTCTTTTTGGAAAGGCAACTTTACAACGTACTGCTCTTGAACGCAGCCGTGGTTGGCATCATCGACCCCCGTATCTGTTCCCGAGTGAGTGTGGTCTTGCTCACTCTCGTCCGAGGCTTCCTTTTTCTTTTTTCCAGCTATTATTTGTTTTTAGACTCCTCTGGATTGCTGATCCTTTGGAGCTTAGTTCCTCGAAGCACCCTAAGGTCCGGAACTGTACCTTAGGGTCGCTGTCCCATATTGAGCCTTCTCATAGAAAAGTTACTAGCGGGGCCACATGGAGGCAATGGATACAACTTGGTTAATAGAGGCTATTAGGGACGCATATTAACCCGTAACTTTAACTTGCTTTCGATTGTTCCATGTACACGGTTGTGAGTGTTGTGTTCCTGTGTTATGTATTGTGAATTGTTTTTGTGTTGTGTAGTGTTCAGTGTACTATAAATAAAAGTCGTAACTACTTCTGCTTAGAGCTTTGTGGTACCAGAGATACCTCGCAATTTACTCTGCACGGCATGGTTTTCAGGCCATTACAAGCACCTCCTGCTTTTCACCTTACTGAACTCTGAATGCCTGGTCATTGTAATGCCAGCCAGCGCCACCAGCAGCTTCGTTAAAAAGGCACTATGCCTCCAGCAACATTTCGCCACTAGAAGGCTACCCATATAATATACCCCAAAGAGTTACTAATGCGCCCGATAGTTGGTAGGGAAATGAAGGTGCCCATCGACGTAGCAGCAAGTTCAGTAAGATGTCCGTGTGCGCGGAATTAAACAATCCCAAGTAAACTGAAAAGCGCATCTGCATCAGTCTAAATTCAGCAGAGAGTTACGACTAAGAAATGGAACTGCCTCAAGTGTAGTATAATGGGAAAATAAATAAAAACAATAAACAAAATAAATAACATAAAAAAAAATAAATAGATAAATAAATAAATATTTATTAATTTAAAAGGCCATTATCATTAGACAAACAGGGTTTTCTTTCCCCGCTTGTTTTTCCAAACCCGTTTCCTTGGCAGTGGTTTCGCTAGAAAGTAGATAGGGACATCTAATGTGAATAGTCGCGCAAACTAAATCAAAAATTACTGAGGCGAAAACGTACGTCAAGCTTCAAAGCTTATTACAATTGGTCTTAAAAAGCGTTTAAACCACTGTGAATGGGGCTAGGCCCGGAAAAACCCTCTCTTCACCACAGGGTGGATCATCAGGGAGGTAGACTGTCTTGTTAAAGAGGTGACCCACTTCGCGTTCTCGCCGGGAGAACCAAGATGGTTTAACCGGAGAGACGTTGTCTAGCGGGGGCCACGAGGAAGCGGGGTCACCAGCTGTCGCTCAGTCTCATGCAGGCTAGCGCGAACGCCAGAGCTTGGGTACATTTGTACCCTGCCATATCGTTGCGCTTTTCAGCTCCTGCGATCACCTTTACAGCATAATCAACAGACAAAACCTCACTTCTATACGTAACGTCGTCAGTGTGTTCCACCTTTCTTAAGCCTCAGAGATTTTTCCCCATATTTTTTAAAGTGTTCGTACAAATCCTGGGTCACAAGATATTTCAGTTCACCTGGCCAAGTCCTGTTCTTGGCTTTGACAACTACTTCTAGATTCTTCCTTAACTCTTCAGAGAAGACACAATCAAATATCACATGCTTCACCGTGTCGATTTCTCAGCATTAACATGCATCCGATTCCGATAACCCTAGCCTCTTTAACTGGTGTTTAAAGGTCCCATGACCAGACAAAATCTGAACAATGTAGTAGTCAAGAAGTATCCAGTTTGTTTTTATTCTCTCTTCGATGTTATCCCAGAACTCAAAAGTTATTTTTCCCTTCTCGCTGGCACTCCATTGCTCCTGCCATTTTCTGATTGTCTCTTGCTTTATGGATCTCTTCCTTCTACCAGTTTCTTACTTGCAAACCTGATCATGAGCTGTGTAGTTTAGGCTAAAATGCTGGAAGCCGATGTTCTTTCGCAGAAAATAGGAACTTTTCCGTTCCACAACCAGTAATTCTATTGGAGTTGCTGCTGCAATTACACAAAGTGCGTCAGTAGATATTGTTCTGTAGGCTTTCGTTACTCTGATAAGCGCGAATCTTTGTGCTTGCCTTAGACGTCTGATATGGCGCACATTAATATTGTCAGCCCAACCAGCTGCTGCATACGTAATCACCGGGACAAAGACCCCTCTAGAGATTGCTTTCATAGTTTCTACACTTTGTCCCCAAGAAGACTTTGCAACACTAGCGAGTTGGCCAGAAACCAACTTGCTTTTATTACAAATATGGGTGATATGTGCTAACATATTGAACCTTGTTCCAATAACAACTCCAAGGTATCTCGCTTCAGCCACCATTCTAAACAATCTTTCACCAAGATGTACTGTCGGTGGTCTTCTGATATCCAATTTTCCTTTTAGTAAAATCATATGCGACTTTGGCGCAGAAATCTGTAGCTACTGTTTATGGCACCAAAGGTTTAGAGCTCCTGTTACACTTATTGCCTTTTCTTCCAACACTTTTCTACTATTGCCACTTACTACTACAACAATATCATCTGCATACGCAATGGCTTCACTTCCACTCAGAGATACCTCCTCTACAACCTCATTAAGTATCAGGTTCCACATTAGTAGTCCCAGATCTGAACCTTGAGGGCAACCCTTAGTCACCTTCTTCGTAACCTGGCAAGAATTGCTAGTAATTCTGGCTTCTTTTCCTGAAAGATAACTCTTGATGAGATTGTAAAGGTTTTTCGGGCAGTCTCTCCTTTTTAGGTTCTGCAACACGCCCGGCCACCAGACTCCATCAAATGCACCAGAGATATCGAACATAAGCCCTATCACATATTTATTATCTGAAGGACTAACAATGTCCTTTAGCCATACAATAGCGTCTTCTGTAGATCTACTGGACCTAAAACCGTACTGCCTTTTTGATGCAAAGGTGTGGTCGTGACATAAAGCTTTCAGCCTGCTAGCAACAAGCTTCTCCAAAACTTTTCCGAGCACTGGTAGCAATGAAATCGGCTTGTAGGATTTTATATTCTTTGCTTGTTTATTCGGCCCTTTTTTCAGAACCCTTATTTTAGCTATCTTCCATTGCTTAGGAAATACTCCTTGGGTTAGGCACTTGTTTAGCAGGATCGTAATAGAAAAACGAAGCACTAGTCAAGCTTGCTTAACCATGTCCGCTTCTATAAGGTCATAACCAGGCGCCTTCTTTGGCCCTAACCTCTTGATAATGTTTTCGACTTCACTTTCTTGGAACTGCGGTGTATCTTCTGTGTTTGATGCATCGTTGACAAGCTTTCTCACATTTAGCTGCCATTCAGACTCGTTCTCAGTATTATCATCAGGAATCATTCCATGGAGCAATACATTCATGGTGTCTATCTGGTTTAAGGTCTGGTTTCCATCGCAATTAAGCGTCTCAACTACACTTTCAATTCTCAATCTCTTAGTTTGCAACTTTTATACCAGGCTCCAGGGGTCTCTATTACCTTTCTTGGTCGCAAACCTCTCCCAGCAGCATTGTTTTGTCAGGTGAATACTTGCAATGTATTTATTCCTTAGCTTGTAGTACTCCTTCCTTTTCTCTAACTTCTGTTTTTCACTTGTCATTTTATTAACTTTACGTCTAGCTGCACGAACCATTTTCCGCTGTTTTGTAAGGCCATTGTTTCACCACGGTGCAGACTTGGAAAAATGTATCTTCCTCGGAACTGAGCTTTTTGCTGTCTGCAAAATAACATACTCAACATCAGCTACACTTTCAGCAGCCAACACTGAACCATCAAACCTTATGCAATGATGCATTAACTCAACTAGTTTCTTCCCGTTTTTTTCCAATCTGCTTTTTTAATATTAAACCTATCATTCTTTAACTTTGCAATCCTATTTGATCCTGCCTTGATATCGAAAGTAACCAGGTTATGATCACTGGTAGTTCTACCATCGTGCACTTTCTATTTAGATATTGATCCAACACAGTTACTAGTTGCAACAGTAATGTCAATGTTTTCCCGCCCACGTACATTATCAAATGTGTAAAATTCCGAAATTCTGTTTACAACATGAAGCTGAAACTGCGACAGCAGATCTTTAAGCGCTTCTCCCTTGGCATCATCCTGCTTGCTAAACCAGTCGAATAACTTAGCGTTCGAATCAAGGCAAAGTAAGATCTTTTGTCCTTTCAATGTTGTTAATATTTTTTCAATATGTCAGAGGCATGAATTAATTTCCTCAGAGTATTGGAAATATGCACAAACAATGTACAAGTTAAGATTTCCAAACTGGACTTGAGCACACACAATATGCGTGTTACTAAGATTTTCGATTTTGAGAACGTCAAAGTTATTGTTAAATATAACTATTGCAGCTTTGATATTATCTTTTTCTCGAGGGTGTAAAAAACTTTTTGAGTCAGTAACAACCTTTGCATTGATTCCCAGGCTAACCACGCTGTTGTTATGAGCATATGGTTCCTGTATTGATAGTATATCAATTTGATGCTCATATGCCAGTAGTCTTAATTCGTCAACAACAGATTTGGAATTTTGCGCATTTATTTGGGCATCTCTTATAAACACCTTGGAAAGACTTGCAGAAGGCCTATTTACCATAATCCATTTTAGAGATAAGGTTTGCAAGGGCGAATTTGTACGCAGGGCAGTCTGATGATCTCGAAGAGTGGTTTCCTACCTTGCCAGCTCTCCTGCAATTTACACATACAGGGTTCTGGTCTTTCTTTGGACATGCCTTAAATGAATGCCCTTCCTGTCCACAATGACCACAAGTTTCGTGGTTTGCCCGGCAGTATTTTGCGACGTACCCGAACGCTTGACACTTGTAGCATCTACTTACAGTTGTGTAGTCCTTGATGCGCAGAGACTCCCACCCTATGTATACCCTCTCGTTTTTTAGTAGAGACTCCCTAACTAGCGGGCTTACCTCGATGACTACATTCACTTTTTCCATACTCCTATCACCTGTTCTGTGTGATATCCTAATCGTATCAAAAAACTCAGTGGTTTTAGACTCCTTGGAATTTTGTTTCTTGAGCCCTGATAAAAACTCTTTATCCGTTGTTTCCTTTGGTACTCCATATACGATAAGCAGTGGCTTCTTTTTAGATGGAACTTCGACTTTAAGACCTGCAGCATGTAGTTTTTCCGACTTGATTACTCGATCAAGATCTTCCTTTTATTTGAGATCTTTTTAACGTTGCAGATCTGCAGTTTTTCCTTAGTGGGAGCTATAGTGTTTAGCACTACAGCTTCCGTTTCATCACTATTCACGGTTGTCTTCTTTTCCATTGGATAGATTGCTACCACATGACGACATCTGTTCCCATTGTTTTCAATAACTTTCTGTACTGCTGGGGCTTTCAATTTGTCAGCATAACTAATAGCTTTTGTTGGTTTATCTTTAAGCTCCTTTATGCTGTCACATACGGATTTTATTGCCTCTTCAAATTTATTAAGCCGGCTCTCAATTTGCTCAGGTGCAGATTCAGATGACTCTTTCTTTTTATTCTCCTCTGAGAGCTGTTGAATCAGAACAAGCATTTCTGAGACATTTTTCTTAATATCATTAAGATCTTTCTGCTCGATATCCTCCATTTCAATTAGCTTAACCTTTGACTCAAAGATTTTAAATTGCCTTATTTTCTTCTCTATGGTTACTTCTGATTTGGCAGGCTGTGAAATACCCTTCCTAGCTGTCTTTTTAGATTGATCAATTTGTCCTTCCTCATCGCTCATTGTTTTTCTCTTCCTCATATTTTCCACTAAAGGAATTCTCTCCTCTACTTCCATTTTTTCTGCCATTTGTACTGAGTAACGCCCGGCAGGGCCGGCGTATAAAGATAGGTGTCTACTAGCCAAGATGGCACCTGCGACACCTTAACCAAAACAAGATGGTGGCTAACAAAGTCTGACAAAATCTGCTTAACAAAATCTGCTTACTAGAATGTAGTCCTTGATTCGCAGAGACTCCCATCCTATGTAAACTCGCTCATCTTTGAGGAGTATTTCTCTAACAGAAGCGCAAACATCAATTACGATGTTCACCTTATCCAAGTTTCTGTCCCCAGTTCTGAGCGAGATCGTTACCTTGTCGAGCAGTTCACTATTATTACCTTCTCTGCAGTTCTGCTTCTTCAGGGCTGATAAGAATTCCTTATCTGTAGTATCCTTTGGTAATCTATATACAATTTATTGCGGCCTTTTCTTTGTTAGAACTTCTATCTTCATTCCTGCTGCTCGAAGTTGCGCTGAGCTTACCACTTTATCTAGATCCTCTTTTGTCCTTGTCTGTACAAGGATGCCTTTATTTGAAATCTTTTTAACCCCACAGATCTGCAGCTTCTCTTTTTCTGGTACTATTGTATTTAGCACCACCGCCTTTGTCTCCTCGCTGTCAACTGCTTTTTTGTCCTGAAAAGGATAGATGGCTACCACGTGGCGACATCCATTCTCCTTATTTTCCTCCTGCTTGTTGACAACTGGGGCTTTTAATTTATCTGCATAGCTGCTAGCTTTTGCTGTTGTTGTTTTCAGACTTCTGATGCTCTCGTGGACAGCGTTGATGGCCTCCTCAAACTTATTTAGCCTGTCCTCAATCTGATCTGAAACTGACTGCACGGTCTTATCACATTTTTCCTCATTCAGCTTCATAACTATCTGAAGCATTTCCGACACGTTCTCCTTTATTTCTATTAGGTCGCATATTCGCGCGTCCTCCATTTCCATAAGCTTCACTTTAGCTTCAAACATTTTAAATTTTCTAATTTTTTTCTCTAACGTCATTCCTGGTTTTCCTTGTTGGACTGAGCTTTCCGATCTAGGCTTTTTATATTGCTCTGAGTTGTCCTTCTCATCTGAAATTATAGTAGATAAGGACAGTGGGAATCTCGTTAATCCATTCATGTGTGTCACTAATTAGATAACGAGGCATTTGGCTATTTTTTTTTTCTCTTAGGCAGTGAAAATGCTTTTACGCAGCCCCTCTTATAGGTGGGTACTGTAGGACTCAGATCTTTAATACCCACTAAAAACACAGCCCCGGCCTTTGTGCCGCTAGAGATCATTTTACTTATATCTTTATGCTGTTGGAACAGATAGACTCATTCTTAAAGGTTACTGTCTCAGTCCTAACCAACCCCTTTTCGGAACCGTGCTGCTGTAGCTATTGTGGATTGAAATTTCCTGTAGCTCGAGATCCTTCCGACAAGAACCCGAGTGGATATGATCTTAATATCTGCTTTAGATAGCAGCTTCCAATCCAACAGGTCTTTTAAGGCTCCTTTTGCCCATAGGCCTTTCCACGTTAAGGTTATGGAGCCAAAGTGGATATCCTTAACTCCCACAAGTTCCTGAATTTCTGTTCTTATATTTCTATATTTCTGGGCTTTAGCAGCGTGCGCTTTAGTCAAATCAAATTTTTCTCCAATCACCTGGGCATCCAAGACATATCCTTTTTCGTTATTATATACAATGAGGTCAGGTTCCCTAAGTCCTTCCGTGGTCTTGATTTTAGGTTCTTCAATGACCTTAAGTCCTGCTTTTCTAGACTGCTTAACGACATACTTTACTACCGCTCCATGTCGTTCAATTCTCGCAGCGTGAGTTCTGTGACATATTTGCTGGATATAATTAGCTGTTTTAATGGCATTACAGCCTGCTTTACAGAACCTATCTTTTTGTGGTCTTCCCCTTGCACACCGAGATCGTGTTAGCAGTGCATTTATTCTCATCCTGCACATGTTAAGGAAGTCTTTTTCCCTAAGGAATTGACTACCTTCTATGACCCACTGGTATTGTTGTGGGACATTGAATGAGCAAGCCAAAGACCTACCATCCACAGAATTATGTAGCAGTCTTGCCTATCTTTGATAATTGATTGTTGGTCTTCCAGTTCTATTCCGTCGTCCATTAGTAGTCGTCTACATCTTTTTACTTCTTCTACTACTAGAACTCTGTACTCCGCAGAGATAGTCGCCAAGTTATTAAGTCTTCTTTTCCGAAACTCCGGAATAGCCTATCTTAGAGATGGAATACTCAAGCCACTGTATTTATAGTCCGCATAGATATACGCCGACGGAGTTTTAGTTGGTAGTGCTAGCCATTTCCTCATCGAAGTCCTTATTGTTGCATCTATTTTTCTCATATATCCCACATAGTAGGCTCTAAGTGTTAAGGTGTGGTACAAACTAGGAACTACAACTATACGCAAAGCAAACAGCCGTTGCTGAGGTTTAAGCAGTGCCTTAGATAAAAGATGTAGTCGCTCTTTAAGTCTAGGGAGCACTAAGGCAGATCCTCTTTCTTCCGGCGTAAATGGAACACCGAGATATTTCCATTGATCCGCTCTTGTTAATGCAGGCATGATGTATTTACCGCAGAGGAATATATGTTTAGCATCTACAACACTCTTCTTGTCTCCAAGCACATTCTTAATTGCCACCGTATGACTTTTGGATAGATTGATCTTAAGACCCATCTCTTTTAGCGTACTACAAGCAAGGTCTATCAGGCTCTGTAGTCCAGTGCTTGATGAGGCTAGAAGAACCAGGTCATCAGCAAATGCCGTAGCGTTAATGGCAAAATCGCCGATTTTCACTCCGATGTTTTCTAACAGTTTAGTTAATAACCTATCAATTATAAGGTTAAACAAAACTGGTGATAGCGGATCCCCCCCCCCTGCTTAACCCCAACGGAAGGGTATATTTTTTCCGATAACCAGCCACCGCATGAGAGCATCGTGTAGCTGTAATCATACACAGACACAGTATAATTACCCATGCCTTCAGGCAACCCATAATGGCGCATTGTGTCCTCGATTCTCTTATGCGTGCCTGTTTTAAAGGCCTTTGCGATATCAAGAGATGCCAGGTACAAGGGCTTATATTTACTTTGATGGTATCGCCTGGTCCACTAGGTAGATGTTAATAGAGCATCCGTCAGCTGCTCTGAACGCTTTCTGCCTTTCGTCAATTTCTATCATTGCCTCCTCTCTTTTTGCTAAGATCTTATGCAAACAGCGAAAAACAACTGATGAAACTGTTATTAGTATGAAGTCACTTGGCTTTGGTTTTTAATAACAATAAACTTTCTGATGGATGGTCGCAGATCATTATTAAATTAAAGATTACTGCGAGCACACGTTTCTCCACAGATCTTACTTGTTGGCTGGTAACATTATCCGGGCTAGGCAAAGTTCCAATTGGAGGATAACATTTATCAATATCCTCCATACTGACAGGATCCCATACTTTATAATGTACTATTAAGGGCACACTATACCCAGGCGAGATGTTGCTTTCACCGGTCATAGTAACTTTCCAGAATGGAACCATAATTTCTTGTGGAAATTCTGCAGATGTTAACTTGGCGTCACCAATTATAGCACGGATACACCTTCCTTTATTCCTTCTCCAGCTGTTCTGAGTTTGAGCATATTTAACCCGTTTCTTTCTTTGATTGCTAAGATTCTGGTCTATGTTACTATAACTTCTTTTTATTTGTGTTTCGTTCCTGGAAAGATATATTTTAGTACGCTCGCAAATCGAAGCCTCACTTCTGCACCAGATAGTTCGGTACTATTATTACGAAGGTTCAGCAACGATGGAAAACCAAGAACCAATGCCTCATCGTTCACAAGCTCCTTAACATACTCGCAAATTATCTTCCTCTTCAATCGGAATGGTCCTTCAACATCAGTTATCAGATGGTCACATGGTGAGGGCCATCGCAACGCTTTGCTTTAATTAGACAGTCGGATTCCTCTAGTCCGTGCCAGTTCTGAGCTGAGCGTTGAATGGCGGCCGAAGAGGACAACCTCAACGAGACGAACCGAGAGAAAGCCTCGCAGCAAGGAAGATCCGCGGGAAGCCAAGGCACGGGACCGAGTTTGGATCCCAGTAACGTTGCCGATACCGTTCACCTCGCCCAGGCCCGGCACGTCAGCCAGACCTGCTTCCCTACCAAGCCCGACACGCCCCGCTCCTCAGAGCAAATCCTTATTCCGAAGTTACGGATCCAATTTGCCAACTTTCCTTACCTACATTAGTCTATCGACTAGAGGCTCTTTACCTTGGAGACCTGCTACGGATATGGGTACGAACCGGCGCGACACCTCCACGTGGCCCTCTCCTGGATTTTCAAGGTCCGAGGGGAAGATCCGGAAACCGCCGACACTGCGGTGCTCTTCGCGTTCCTGACCCTACCTCCTTGCTAGAGGTTTCCAGGGAACTCGAACGCTTATACAGAAAAAAAAACTCTTCCCGCATCTCCCGACGGCGTCTCTAGGTCATTTTAGGTTACCCTGACGAACTCTCTTACGAGGACCCGAATTGTATGCGGTTCCGCTGCCGGGTTTCGGAATAAGAACCGGATTCCCTTTCGCCCGACGACATTTTATATATATATAAAACGCTAATATGCGGGATCTCGGGACTAAGTACAAGCCTTTAGTAATGATGCAAGTTTATTACTGAAAATACAAAATGTGTGACAGAGTTTGTTCAGTATCGATAGTTTACAAACAGCCTTACCTGAATCATTTCTAAGTAAAGGCTTCGGTATGAATAGTGAGTAATTATAATATAAAGTATGATGAACAAATAGTGAATAATAACTAGTAGAGAAGATGTTAATGACTTGGAGGAAAAGTGTGATCTCGATCCGGCGGGCGATGTAGCGACTTATATAGCGGGCGCCTCCTGGTGTTAGCCGAGAGCACCAGTTTGAAGAGTGTTCAAACTGACATCTCCCCCCCCCCCTTTAGGAAAGGAAAGGTGGCTTAAGGAAAGGAATTAATTTGCTTCTGTGATAGAAGCCCGTATCTTTATTCTTATTTTTCCCTGTGTTGATTTGGAAAATATTATCTGAGATCTTTTTGGTTATTTTAAAAGGCCCTATTCTAATGGGATCGAGTTTATTTCTATTTAATTTGTTTCCGTTAGTAATGTATACAAGGTCGTCTTCCTTGTAATTAATGTTTCTTGCTCTTTTATCATAATATGTTTTATTAGTTCTATGGTTTTGTTTTGAATTTTCTAGAGCTAGTTTTCTATTTTCAATTAAGTTTTTGAATTTATTTTCCCTTGATTCTTCGGGGAGAATTGAGTTGTCTTTTCCAAATAATAAATAATTAGGTGAAAATCTCGTCAAACTGTGTATGGTATTATTGTATTCATAGACGCATTGTTTTGCTATTTTAACCCACAAGCTTTTATTATTTTCAAAAATTTTGCATCTGATTCTATTTGTTAATGTTTGATTGGTGCGTTCATTTAAACCGTTGGAAAAAGCACAGTCTATTGCAGTAAAAACTAGGTTTGTGTCTTTATTTTTCAAATAATTTCTAAATTGTTTTGAGTTGATAGCAGGGTATCGATCTGCCAAAATAGTATCGATTTTCCCAATTTTCCCTATAGAATCCATTAATTTTATAAAGTCTTTAGCTATTTGAGTTTGCGAGGTTAAAATGAAAGCGAATCTTGTGAAATGATCTACTGCTAAATGAAGATATCTCTGTGTAGAATTATTTTTAACAAACCCACCAATTGTGTCTAAAGAAACAATCTCTAGTGGGTAATTGGCTGGACCCAGTTGGGACAGAGGAGCTTTAGTAACATTGCCTCTTGTTTTATTTTTGATGCATGTTTCGCAGTGCCTGCAAATTAATTTTATGTGCTTGTGCATATTTTTAAAATAGAAAGATGGTGATATCATTAAAGCCATCTGTTTGGATCCAATATGCCCGTAATCTATATGCGTCTTTCTTAGCACAGATATGCCATAAGTTTCTGATAACCAAATTTTTTTCCTTTTATTTAAAGTTATGTATATTATGTCATCCTCTTTAGAACAGTATTTGTCTAATGTTAATTTCTTTTGATCTAGAATGATATCTTTTATGGAAATGAAGTTTACTATATTTATTTTTGAATGTAAATTGTTGTATTTTTCTGATAAAACCGGATTTCGAGATAAACAGTCAGCTTCAGCGTTATTAATGCCAGGATTATATATTATATCGAAGTTAAATTGTGAGATGTAATGTAGTATGTGTATGAGATCCGTATCGTTGCAGTTCTTTATATTGAAATTATGTAATGGTTTATGATCGGTGAAAATTTTGAACTGTTTTCCGATTAAATGGTATTGCCAGTATTGAATAGCTTCTTTGATAGCTAAGCATTCTATAAAAATTGCTCTTTTATTCTTTTGAGCAGGTGTTAGTTTTTTTGAAAAATAAAAAACCGGCTTTAAAATATTGTTTTCTTGCGGTTGTTTCAAAATCGCACCAACCCCATCTAAGCTCGCGTCTGTAAAAATATATATAGGTTTCTCAAAATCAAAGATTGCTAGTACTGGCTCAAAGCACAAATGCTCTTTTATTTTGTTAAAGCTGTCTTGACACTGTTCTGACCAATCAAAGGCAACGTTTTTCCTTAGTAAATTATGAAGTGGGTCGAATATAATAGAAGCTTTTGGTATATACTTAGAATAAAAATTTACCTTTCCTAAAAATTGTTTTACATTTTTCCTTGTTTGAGGAGTTGGAAAATTTTGAATCGCAAAAAGATTGTATTAAGAGGTTTTACCAAATTTTTTGAGATTGAATGACCTAAATATTTTACTTCTTTTTTTGCAAAACTGCATTTATCTGCGTTTAATTTTAAATTGTATTTCTGAAGGACTTCTAATGTTTTATGTATATGTTTGATATGATCTTCGTATGTTTTTGAGAAAATTAAAATGTCATCAATATAATTAATAGCAAATCTATCTAGTTTGCCATTTCTGAGAATGTTGGCAAGTATTCTCTGAAAGATTGCTGGTGCTGACTTCAGACCAAAAGGAAGACAGCACCATTGCCAATGACCGTGATGTGTAATAAAAGCAGTTTTATATTTATCTTTTTTTCGTAAAGGAATAGTCCAAAAAGCGCTGTTTATATCTAATTTAGAGAAATAAACACATTTCGCAGCCTTTTCCACTAAATCATCAATTCTCGGAAAAGGATAGCTTTCTGGAACTATAAATTTATTTAATCCTGTGTAATCGATACACAACCGAGATTTTCTATTTTCGTCCTTTTTATATACTAAGGTAACCGGAGACGCGTAAGGACTATAAGATTCTTCTATTAAACCGGCCTTTAACAATTTTTCTACTTGCGATTCAATTTCTATTTTATCCGCGAAAGAACATTTGTATGGTTTCCTGGCAATATATTTATTTTCAGAAAGTTTTATCTGAGCTTCGAATCCAATAATAGTACCAATGTCAAATTTTTCTTTAGCAAATACTCTATTATATTTAACGAGTGTATCCTGTAGTGATTTTTCTTTTGGTTCAAAACAAACAAAATTTTCACCGACAGCTAAACTCTGTTCTACCCGATTTGACTTTATATTATTTAAATTTCTATTTATAGCTGACTTTCGTTCAAATTCAACACAATTTGAGCTATTATTATCGACATAAACATTTTTTTGGGATATACTTAAATTTTCGTCTTGACATAACTTGAATAATTTTATTATATCTAATCCTAATAATAGATCATCCCGGAAGATATCGCTTTCAACAAACAAAAAGGGGACACACTTTGTTATATTTAATATCTTTAGTTTTAACCAAACTGTTCCCTTAGATTTTAAATTTCCACCCATAGTATCAATGGTAGACATCCCACTCACCCGACTTACAATATTTAACTTTTTGCAAGCCAAGGACCTGATTAAAGAGACGTTAGCTCCTGAATCATAAACGGCTATGACTTTTATATCGTTAGCTAATATTTGCAGTCTTATAAGTGGGATGTTTATTAGTTTTCCGGCTGTATTGGACTGTAGTTTACTCGTCGTTCACGGTTATTAGGGTTGATGTTATGTGTTCTATTTCTATTGTGTTTGTCGTTAGATTTATATTGCCTCAACTGCGACATCAGTTGATCAATAGAATCAATATTGCTTTTATTTAGGTAGTTGTATAAATATTTTGGCAGACCAAGTACTATAAAATTAATTTGCGTTTGAACGCTTAATGAATTATCTGCCCTTAACAAAAGATTTCTTTTTTTAATAGCGTAGTCTAAATAGGAACCGCCAACCCAATGGTAAGAATATGCATACCCTACGTCATGCCAAGAAGATTCGTCAAAAGTAGTAATAACGGATGTTTCGTACGACTTCCACTCAGTAATTGACGATTCGAAGTGCGTCTCATACCATTCTAGTGGCGAGCCTGTTAAGAATAATCGTAAGATCTCAAAATAATTTTCCTTGGGAATATTCAGTCTTTGACATTCAGATTTGAAAAGATTCAGCCATAATTTGGCGTTCTGATTCTTGTTATGGAAGGGTTCTAAAATGATGCTTTGTGATGCGGATCTTAGGTCAAAAGGAGGTTCGTTTAGGATTGCAGGAGGGATGTTAGAGGATGTAGGAGTCTGAGGAACCGAAGGAGGGGGGAGGCATGGAGCCTCAGTCAAATAGAAATCTTGAAAAACAAAATTACCCTCTTCGACAAAGTATAGCTTGTACAGTTTCTCGGCCAACGTGACGGCTATCCTTCTTGATTTTCCTCTCCGGTTCAATGATTTTACTACGTTCTGAATAATCGGCAATTTGAACAACTCTCCGTGAAGACGGCTGGGTTGATCCTCCTCTTCGAAACAATAAACGCGATCACTGGTGGAAGTCTGTATTGTCTTCACCTTGATGATGGTAGTCCTTGGATCGATATCTGATTCTGCGGCCAGATGGAAAATTACTTTCAAAGTAGCCATCCTTCAGTAGAAATGATTTATAAAACGCCAATATGCGGGATCTCGGGACTAACAAGGAGAGGTCAAGGTCAGCCCCCCTTGGATTTCCTTGAAATTTTGCACACTTGTAAATGTTGATAAGAGCTACATTTTCGCCATTTAAACTACCCTCCAATACTCAACCCTTTTCGAGATATTGACCGATAAAAATTGCAAAAAAACTGAATATACATATCTACCTCTGTGTTGCTACTATAACC
>JACGTP010000656.1:0-22383 GCA_023678845.1 Mischocyttarus mexicanus
AATGTAAATGAAATATACAATAGTTTTTAAATTAGTTCATAGGTTTGTTAATTTTTGAGGTTATTTTAAGTTGCGCGCGTATGACGCAATTTTTAACATTACTCTGGTTGGAAAAAAAATTAATTTTCTTCCCGACAAGTACAAACGAATATGATCTACGTTAATTTACTTTAATTTATATTTAGATTATTGTTTTTTTCTTTTTGTTTATTTAATACCAAACAACGTAAAGCAACAATTCGAAATGTTTTTATACCGTAATAAAATTAATTCGAATTAATTAAGAACCAAATGGACATATTGTAAGAATAGCGTAAGAATTCAAACGTAGAATAAACACACATGCGCGTTGCAACGCGCCAAAAGGAATACTTTGAATGAATACCCAAGCACGTGTTCGTATTACTTTCATTATTTTATGATTAATTCTGCGTACATCTGTATGCGGATCTGTCGCAGAGGAAGACAAATTCGATGACACTGTTCATTGGTGAATTAGAAGACGAGGAAGACTCGCACGAAATTTCTAAAATTAAAGAAAAGAATAATCGAACTAACGATCAATTACCAATGGGTACTATTTGAGAAGTTCAAATTTACTTCTTATCAAATCTTATTCAAATTCATCTTTATTTTTATTGTTAAATTTAATGTACTTTTGTGAAAATAATCATTTCCAATTACAACCGTACGTTTGTTTGGTAATAATTTTAATAATTGTTCATAATTAAAATATTAGAACTTCTATATGAAAATATAAAATGATTTATGGATAGATCAGTAAAATAAATTAGAACAACTTAATAACAACAAATCTTTAAAGATTTGTTTAAATAAATCTCATTAAAATATCAACAATTTACTTACAATAACAAATACATTCTGAACAAACAGTGATATACTTTGGATGATTTTAATAGATTTCCTTTATAAAACCACTGTATTAAATCTATACAATAAATATAATGTTACATAATTTGTAATATAATCCAATAGGAATGATGAATGATTGTGAGGTCACTGATATTCTAATAATATCAAGAAATTAAATAAACTTTATCTTAAAACAATTTTTACGTTACACCTTTTAAAGTGATCTATTTTTTATTTTCATTATAAACTGTAGTCTTGTTTTTTTGTTTCTTTGTTTGTTTCTTTCTTTTTTTTTGCTATTTTCCTCATATATGTATTTATAGGTAAATCAATTTCATTATAAAGAATATTGCAATTTCATTTATAGTTGCTGTTTTCGGTTTCGTTCATTTCATCAGAGCATGTACAACAGCTTTGGCATTCAATGATTTTAAATCTGTATATGTTTGACCAGTTCCAACAAAAACAATCGGTTGACCGGTAATATATGTCATCGAAATAGCTGCACCCACCTAAAGATTTTATTGATCGCCAGATAGAAACCATTAGAATAAGAAAAATAATCAAAATCTATTATTAAAATAAATATTTATAAAAATGTTGCATACCTTGTCATCGATAGTGTCAAACTTAGTTAAAACAATGCCATCAATAATATGAGGATTCATAGAATTACTATAATCGGCTAGAGCTTGATTGAATTTGACTAGTTGGTCTACAGCTTCGTTTCCAACAAGAGCTTCCCCAACAAACAATACCAAATCTGGTTCATTAACTTTAATCAATTTAGCCAGGGCTCTCATTAAAGGTTCATTATCTTGCATTCTTCCAGCAGTATCTATTAAAACCACATCGAATCTGGAATCTTTAGCAAATCTAATAGCTTCCATAGCAATCCCGGCTGCATCTTTTCCATAACCTTTTTCATAAAGTTGAACCATTGATAGATTTTCGTGTTTCTCTGGAGGGTGAAGAGCATTTAGGTGACGCATATGAGTTCTCAATTGCTCTACTGCACCAGCTCTAAAAAATAACATCACCTTATATCAGAACAATTCAATAACTGTTCTAAATAAAATGGAAAAGCGCAAGACGAGATGAAATATTTAAACGTTCATAAAATTTCATTGAAAATATATGGCGTAATGAATATATGCATGATTAAAATCAATCGCATGATGGTACATGTACATATATATGTATAGTCGAATAATATTTGATATTTACCTAAATGTATCACACGCAGCAATAAGTACACGAAAGTTGTTTTCTATTAACCAAAAGCAAATCTTGGCCAAATTGGTAGATTTGCCAACTCCATTAACACCGCAAAATGACATAACGTATGGTCTATTATTCTTTTTAGCTTCGAAAGCATCTCTTAAAATATCAACTCTCCTTTTAGGAGATAATATTTGTACCAATGCGTCAGTTAAAGTGGCTTTAATTGTGCTCGTTACACTATCAAATGTACCAAGAACCTTTCCTTCCAACTTCACTTGAACGGAATTGCATAACTTCTGGGCAATATCAGCTGCTACATTTTTAGAAATCAAATGATCCTTGAATTTGTCTAAAACCGGAATCATATCTTCCTGTTTTAATGATTTATTGCCAACAAGGCTCTTAAACATAGAAAACATGCTATTTGTTTTCTTTTGTACTTGTGGTTTCGAATTTTTTATTTCTATTTCGTCAGAATCCTCATCATCCTCGGAATCACTCTCAACTTCCAAATCACGAATAGTACCCTTCATTTTACCCACCAGCTAATAAATTACGAAAAAAAAACAAATTAAGATAATCCTTGAAATGTCGTTAATAATCGTGTAAGCATATTAATTACATGCAAGGATATTTACTCCTCTATCAGCTGGAACGTAATCTCCTATTTCTTCCGGTTTATCTTTGGTACGTTCCAGCGNATTTGTTTTCTTTTGTACTTGTGGTTTCGAATTTTTTATTTCTATTTCGTCAGAATCCTCATCATCCTCGGAATCACTCTCAACTTCCAAATCACGAATAGTACCCTTCATTTTACCCACCAGCTAATAAATTACGAAAAAAAAACAAATTAAGATAATCCTTGAAATGTCGTTAATAATCGTGTAAGCATATTAATTACATGCAAGGATATTTACTCCTCTATCAGCTGGAACGTAATCTCCTATTTCTTCCGGTTTATCTTTGGTACGTTCCAGCGAAGCGAGATCTTTCGTAGTACCACCTAATTCCCAAACACGTGGTTTCTTTCCCGCTTTCTCCGACTTAGGACTTTTCCTATAAATTAAGTGGCAACCCTCTCGTTAAATGGAGGAATTACTGTTTACTTAAATATACATCTATGTCGATTCAAAAGAATTAACTTACTGCTTATCAGCTTTTTTCTTTGGCCCTGACATTTTTTGGACCAGTTTCATACGATTTGCAATAAGCGTTTCTTCGTCAACTTCTCCGTTAGAACTGATTTGTGATTTAGAAGATTCCAACTTTGATACTTCTTGTATCTTTGCTACAATAATTAATATCATAGTTATCAATGAATTATTCTTATATTTAAGAATATGATTGAAAATTGTATAAATATTTGTTAAGGTATGTAATAAGCAAGACTAGATGGCAACTTACTATGATCAATTTCATTATTGTTATTAGTTCCCTTCTTCTTTTTACCTGCGAAGCAAAAACCCCCAAATATTGTTAGTTTTAATTAATGCCAGTTGTAGAAAGCAAACGTTCGTATAAACGAAGATAGTTTTCCAAGTCCATTTAGTATAAGTCTCTATTAGATTTGTTTCGTCAATCACCAGATGACTAGCATGGGAATTTAATGTGTCAAAATTCTATTTAAATTATGAACAAAAATATTGATTTATTAACAAATAAATAGATAAATTATATACCCTGTTTTTTGTTCTCCTTGTCATCTTTTCTTTCTATCATACTAGCAACAGTCTTTTTAGATTTAAGACTTTCATCAAAGGTACGCATTTGCTTAGGTATTTTAGCCTGTGCACGTGCCCATTGTTCAGCGGCAACCAATACGTTATTATAATTTTGTCGAAATTCAAAATTCGAAAACCATTGAGACGATTCCAATTCATTTTTAAATTTATCTCTAAATTGTAAATGTATATCGTTTAAGAATTTATCTACGTAAGATAATTGAAGTATCTTTTGATACGCTACTACAAATACTAATTCAAATTCATTATCAAGTTTATATTGTAAACGTAATGACTCATGTTCAAACGTGTGATTTCCAGTACGTTCCTGAAATACAACGATTTTATTAATTATCATTATCGATCGGATTAGCATAGATTAAAAACCGTGAAATATTTTTAATAATAAAAAAAAGAAAATACATCGATAAAAAATAATTATTGACATTAGTAGATATAAGTCATGCCAGATGTTTGAAATACATACTTGCAAAATAACACTCCTAATTAAGGCATTAACGCTGGGTGTAAAAATTTGCGAAGTACTTTGGAAACACCATAAAACGATGCCACCTTTACTAAATATCGTAAAAAGGTCGAGCATGATTGTATAACTTTTTTTAATAATAAAGAAAATCGTTACACTAATCTCCGAACTAACCTCTCAATGATAGCGCAATTTTGTACACGTCAGAATACGTCAGATAATCTGACTGACAGTACTGGTATAACCTAAAAAACAAAAAGGAAAAAAGAAAGGGAGGGATACCAACGATCGAAGACAAAGTTTACTATATCCTAGTAACTTTGTAAAGGACCAATGAAAATCTACGACAGATGCAAATATAGAAAAAGAAAAAAGATGGCAAGTCGGAGATGAGAATGAAATACTAGAAATAAAATAGAGGAAGTAGAGGTTAGTAATGGCGGTTCGTTGGTGGTGCCAGCTATCGAGTGTTGCTAAATCGAGTTTGGTTAGGGCGCGGAGTGTGTGCCGGGCGGGGGCTGCAAAGGGGGTTGGTATATCGCTGACGTCACGTTCGGGAATGTCCGTGGACACTCGAGTAGCCCGATCTCGGCCGAACGGGTCAATGTCTGAGGAGGCTTCGAAAAATCCGTGCCTGGTGTGGTGTTCCCGTGTTCGACGAGTAAGTGGAGAAGTCGTCGTCGTTTATTGTCAAAGGAATAAGGCCTTATTTTCACGTTGGCTAAAACAGGGCCAATCGTTGAGCCAATATCGAAGTAAAATCATATTCCTCGATTTCGATATCATTGGTTACAGGATATCGGATAAGCAACGAAGAAGAAGAAGATTACGACGACGACGACGACGACTACGTCAGGAGGAGGAGGAGGAGGAGGAGGTGGTGAAGAAGGAGAAGGAGGACGAGAAGAAGGTAGTGGAAAAGAAGAACAAGGAGAACAACAACGACGACGACGAAGAAAAAGACGAGGGGACGACAATTATTCAACGTTTTGGCGTCTGCAGTTACAATCAAGAGTCCTAGTCCTACGCCCCCGTTCTTTTTTAAACCGTATTATTACTTCCGTGTCTAAACCGACGAAATGTCGCGAGCCTCTATGGCAAGTTCCTCACGAGAAGCCTGTTGAGAAAAGAGATAGGAGGAAGAGCTGGAGGTGGCGGAGAAGAAAAAGGAGAGAAGAGGAAGGAGAGTACTGAGAAACTAAGAGGAAGGTTCCTGCCACCAAAGGCGTACGGACCTGACAACGAGAGTTAGACAAGTGGAAGAAGAGGCGTAGTAGGACCAGGTCAAAAAGGGGAAGGATTTAACCAGAGGCTAGCTAAATCATAAGAAAGGAAGAAAAAAAAAGTGGTTGTCTTTGGCGCTCGCGTTAATATTCCAAGAGAATAAGTGTGCTATTGTGTGGAAGGAGAAAGAGAGAGAGAGCGAGAGCAAGAGCGAGTGTGTGTGTGTGTGTGTGTGTGAGCGAGAGAGAGAGAGAGGGTGAGAGAGTGTGTGAGAGGGAGGGAGAGAAAGAGAGCGAGAAGGTAGTAGTAATATAGTGCGGTGGTAGTAGTGGTGTGGTGCGTCGAGCCGATGATTTTCCCCCCTTGCGCGCGCGACCGTGGCACACGACGTTAAGCGATCTCGCTTGCGCGCGCGCACTCCCAACCAAAAGAAAAAGAAAGAGAGAGAGAGAGAGAGAGAGAAACTAGAATCGTAGGAGGAGAAGAGAAAAGCGTTCGAAGAAGAGGCGAGAGGTAGCGCGAGCGTCGAATTAGCGAAGAGAAGAGAACAACGACGAAAGAGACAAGACGACGACAACGAAGAGAGGGCTACGCGTGTTTACCCGAAAAGGAATTTTCAATAAATTCGTTCGCTCGATCGTTCATTGGTTCGCGCATATATCGGTGATATCCAATCGGAGTCAAAAAATAATCCAATCTCTCTTTTTCGCAAGTTCGCTCGATCGTTCTCTTGCTTGAAATCGTGTTGTGTAGTTAACGGTGCTGCTCTCGGTGGAGAAGAAGAAACCCGAGCCGTAATCCGAAATACTGCGGAGTAGAAGGGTGAAGACGAGCGAAATAAAGAAAAAGATAGAAATAGTGCGGTTGGTGCGCCTTGCGCTCGTTCGCTTACGTTCTGATTGGTCCGCGCATTCGGTTGCGCTCCTTCCGATTGGTTCGCACTCGTTCGTGTTAATTCGCGTTGGTTCGCGCCTACGAACCATCCCGAAAACATCAACCCCTATATACCTCCCTCTTCGGTTACCACTGAAGTCGGTCCCGACGACGTTCTACCGCTACGAGTGTCATCTTTATCTCTGTCAGAATAGAGAAAAATTAAAAAAAAAGAACAAATAGACGGAATAAATAATTAGACAAATATCCACTCTATCTCTCTTTTATTCTCATTACGGTAACGAGCTTGATCGAGGAAATATATAAATATATATACATATATATACATTAAAAAAAAAAAAAAAGATCAGATTAAAGAGATTCGAAAAAAGTGGCGCTTGGGCTATCCTAACGGGAGTTACTAGATTTTGACCGCAACGCGCCGCTGCAATCGCGCGGTCTAAACGAGAGAGAGAGAGGAAAGAGAAAGAGAAAGAGAGAGAGAGAGGCTCGACGCCTCCGTCCGTAAAATCGCGCCTTCGATCGGCGATCGCGCGTCGGGGGTTCCCTCCTCCTCTTCATCTTCTTCGCTCTGTGTGGTATCCTCTCCTCGTCCCTTTCCTTTTAACATTAGCAGTAGCGGTAGCTAGCAGCAGCCGCAGCTACAGCTACTAAACTGCAACTACACTTAAATAGCCACCTACCGCACTATTAAAATTTACTATTACCCATTCCTCTCTGATCCCTTCATCCATTCGTTCATCCATTCGTCGTCGTCTTCTTCGTCTTCGTCATTGGTACGTCGTTGGTGTCGATGGTGGTAGTGTTGGTGGTGAAAGAGAAGCAGGAGGAGGAGGTAGAGGAGGAGGTAGTGGTATAGAGGTGTAGGTGTATAGTGTGTCGTAACGCGGAGGTGTCGCTTCGTTGTCGTCGTCGTCGTCGTCGTCGTTGCTGCTGCTGCTGTCGTATTTGTCGGTGTCGTCGTGTCGTGTAGTGTTGTATCGTGCATGCGTGTGTAGAATAGATTGGAAAAAGAAAGAAAGATAGAAAGAAAAAAAAGAGAGAAAAAAAAGAAAAGATAGACAGAGAGAGACATATAAAGGGTTGAAGAAAGTAGAGGAGGAACAAGTCGGGCAAAGGGAGGGCTGCTGCTCGCCTGCAATGTGATAATCCTCTGTACCGTCATTGATGTCCGAGGTGGTGTCGTCTAGGAGGACAACGCGTTATTACCCGGTCCCTCCTTGTGAGGCATTTGCGAAGAGAAGGAAAAGGAAGCGGCACGGCCGGCCGACCAGGCGGCGGCCAGCGGAAGCAGCGCAGCCGCGCCAATAGCGGCCCTGCCAGGTGGAGCTTCCTCAGCTCCCGGCTTCAGGATGAGCGGCCGACCGAGGACCACCTCCTTCGCCGAGGGCAACAAGCCGCCCGCGAATCCGCCCCTCGGCGGCGTCAAAATCAGCAGTGAGTACTTGCCACCTTTCTTTGTACATATACGTATATAACTTGCCACCACATTTACATTCCACCCCCTCCCAAACCCTTCACATCTTTTAACAAAACTCTCTCCTATCTTCTCTATTATAATCCCCCACCCCACTGTTAACCATTTACCCTCCCTTCCTTCTCCTTCTCTCTACTTCTCTCTACCTCCGGTGAACATATCCACCCTACCTACCATCCAACCCCCCACTCTACTCTCCTATACCCTCTTTCCTACCAACCACCCCTATATCTCGTACACTATTACGCCTGGGATCTTCTCTATCCACCTTACCAAATAATACAGTATACGGACTTTATGAAGAGAAAAAGTATTAACTTCACACATTCGTGGTTTCATTTTCTAATACTATTATTATTTTAACCCTTTAAGCGGAGAACTAATTTAACAAAAACGTCGATGTCGTCTCTTATGTAATAAGACGTAAATGCGTAAAATTACAATTAGCACTTTGTTTAATATTATTCAAGAATAATTAAACAAATGATTTGTCCAGTTTTAATTTCCTTGTCTCATATTCAAAATATCAATAAATAATTAATAATAATAATACTATCAATAAATTAATTCATTCACCTAATTGAAAGGTTAATATTTTATTTTTTATTATTATTTTTAGAGATAGATTAATTTTGTAATATTCTCTGTCTAATCTTTTTGTTATCATTCACTTATATCGCTTTTTAATAACCTTTTCTTTTAATCTTCTCTTTTTTGAATTTATTTATAAGTTTGAGTTTCATGTTAATCGTCATTTAACGATTAAATGATGAAAGTATTACTAATTATACGCAATATCCATTAGAATGACAAAAGTATTTTTTTATGATTGCCTGATATTTTTTTTTTTATGTTAAATAATATATAGGCTAACTTATTGTAGGTTTGTTCGGTTAATGGGATTCGTTGTTCTTAGAAAACATTTATTTATTTTTTCTTCCTAATCCTTTTATGATCTTATTAGTTACTCTGTTGAACTCTTGAGTAATATAGAGACGTCATTCAAAAAAAAGAAAAGAAAAATATAATGTATAATAATATTTACTTATATATATATTAAAATACCAAAAATATTTTCGATTGAAAGATATAAGAAATATTGTAACTATATGTGTAGATTTTTAAATATAAATGACTAAAAATGTCTGGCATTACTTATTGGTCAAGGAATTATTTGCGTATGTGCGCGCGCATCATTTTCAAACGGCATTTAACCGCGCCACGTGTTGGATGAACCTATCGATGAGAGAAGAGTGCATCCTATGCGTTGCATTCTTGGCGGCCACCTGATTTACGTACACGTTCCTCCTTAACAGAGATCAAAGGAGAGAGAGACAGAATGTTACTATGTGTGTGTGTATGTGTGCATATGTAAAGATATCCTTGTCCCACGTACTCACTTTTCACTCTTAATAGTATTCGCGAAGAGCGAGCTGCATCTTGACGCGTTTAAAAAAGGGGTGACCTGTTTGCCACGTGTGTTCATCTCACCCCTATTACTTTCACGTTAATTATCTTTTTTCTTTTTATCCACCAAAGAAACCATTTCTTAATTACTTTTCTTTTACGTTGAAAAATTATAAACAACAAAAATTCAAACTATATTCTTCGTTTGTGAGATTTCGCGCGCTTATGCGACACGTGCGTTTATGTTCATGTGTGGTGCGTGAAATGAGAAAGAAGCTATTGGAAAATTCAATTTTATCATAGTTCGTTCTTTCGATTCAAATTTATATTGTGAAAGCTTACGTTTTAAATACATAATACAAACAAAAAATCTACGTAGATGCTGCAGTCGGTTCCCGAAGAGACTACTTGTAAGTCCGTGTTATTTTTTTTCCCCTCTCTCAAAAAGATATAATAAATATGTGTTAATTTATAAAAAAAAAAAAAGAAAAATGAGATGTTTTTCTGTTCTTGAAAATATTTCATGTTACAGCGAAGTTTGAATTATTTTACGAGTATTTTGATGTCAGTATTCATTTAAAAATCATTGTGTTTTTTTTTCTTTATTTAGTAAAAAAAATATGGTTCATTTTCTTGAGAAATACTAGTCTTGAATTTTTATAGTTACGCTATCTTTATGTTTCTTACTGTCGTTATACTACGATCGTTTTTCATTCCAGAATAGTTTACCACATCTCTATCTACTTCTTCTATTTTATCCTAATATTTTTGTCTTTCTTTATCTCTCTGGTTGTTTTACTCCTCGCGAAAAGAATCATGCTCGATGTTGCTGCTGTTGGTGGTGGATTTTGTTGTATAACAGAAACAGGAGCAATACTGATACTAGTATTCTGGTATTAGTATTGCTTACTGTTGGTGGTAGTGTAGTGCAAGTATAGTAGTACTAAAACGAAATAAATGTTTTCCTCAGGGATACTTGGTCCATGTACGGGATACTCTGAGGCCATCCGATCTCTTAAATTATTCCTACTTCTTTTTCCAAGCTCACGAATTCCGCGTGAATAAAATATTCCTCGTATGTGCTAGCAAATATCGACCGTCTCTGACGCAAGAAAAAAAGAGAGAGAGAGAAAAAGAGACGTAGAGAAAGTAAGAGTAACATAGAAAGAGAGAGAGAGAGAGACAGTATACGTGTACGTAAAATAAGAGAGAGGAATGGAGAGAAAATAGACTATTTACATGTAGCAAGTAAAAGAGTAAAGAGAGAGACGTATATGCATACAAAAATCGGAGAGTTAAAGGGAGAAAAAGAGACACATGTACGTAAAAGAAATTAAAGGAAGAGAGAGAGAGAGTTTGTTTGTTTGTATAAAAGGGAGGAGAAAGGGGTGTAGAAACATATAAGGCTGGAATAATTCTAAACGTTCAAAGTTTCTATCTTCTTTCTCTCTTTTTTTTTGGTATTTTTTTTCTTTTAATTTAGTATTTAACTAGCAGCTTGCCTCTTCCCTTTTTTTTTCTTCTTTAACATCTTAAGTATGTTATGTGTAGGTAGATACGAAGGGATCCTTTATACGTACTCGTGTACGTGTGTATGTTTTATTCGCACATTTGATATCTATATATGTATATATACACTTTGGACGTTTTCCAAAGGTCTTCTTTAACCCACTTAACTGCCAAAAAAAAGATGACGCATGTTACGCTGCACTGCCGATAGATAATACGTCGTTAACTTATCAAACGAAATTATGCATATACTCGTATGCATATTAATACGCGGCCATTCTAATGTGCGAGTATGTGTAGAAGATAAATATGTATATTGATTATGAACGTGTGTTTTAATGTGCGTTAACTCGTCAATGCGGTTAGTATAATATATCACAATCCCTTTCGATCGTTTCATTTTCCGTATTAAGAATCTAGGTTGAATTTATTGATCTTGATAATATTAATTAATGTATCATTTAGATTTGAAAATAAGATTACATTTAATGAGCATATATATGTTTTAATATTTAATATTTTTTCCTTTTTTTTTTTTATTATTATTCAAGTTATATTTATTATAATTTATTGAATAAATTCATTCATTATTTCATTCGTAGAAAACACGTAGAAAATATTCTAATCAAAATATTCTGGTACAGGTTTATGTTAGAATAATGAATGAATTGAATTATTTAATGAATACGTTGAAAGAAATCGTATCTGGTATGATAGGTTATTAAAATATACTTTGACAATTATTACTCGTCTAAACTCGATATGATTTATTGTATAAGGATAAGGGGATGGGTGGGGGTGGTTAGCCGAAGGAAAGGAAGAGGAAGAGATATATAAGCTGGATTATATTATAAAAGGCCGTGCGTCGATTATAATTTCGTGCCAAAATCATATGTATAACTACACCGACGTGTCACAGGTACGAGAATAGCATCGGACATGTTTCATCGTCTCAGCTTTTCAGCTTTTCAACGGGAAAGTTTATACGGCGCTTATACATAAATCCGATAGCCAACTAAAGTGAAAAAGAGAAAGACTCATCTCATAAATTAAATGATGATTGTCGAGAGAAAGAGAGAGAGATACACTTATTCCTGATTCAAAGCTTATTATTTATTCTTTATACCTTTAGAATTTACCGTCAATACTTTTGATCGACTCGAAAATCGATATTTTCAATTACCTCGTTTAATGGAAATTTATCTCGCCCTTATTTTATTTTATATTATATTATTTTTCTTTTAAATATTTGTAGCGTCGAAAATGAATACACGTAAATATATCATAATAGAATTTATTAATCATTCTTTATATTAAAAATGTTAATCGGGGCATGAACTTTCCCTATAACCCAATATTATCATGCGATGTAATTATATACGCTATCGGTGCAAATAATTTGATTACATTATAAGAAATAATTGAAAGTTTGCTTAAATTAATGCGCTATCCAATTTTTCTTACAATCAGTATATTTTTTTTTTTTTATAGTAAATTAATTGTTCGTTGAAACAAATAATTTTGACCGGTAGTAATAATGTATGTTATACATAATAAACTCTAAGAAGAATGCACAAAGTTGAACCGTCGATTAAACAATTTTCTACTTGGTGTGATACGCGTTTGTAAGCACGAAGGAAACTCGAGAATGATCAGGGGTTGGTTGGAGAACGTACAGCAAAGTAGGTCAATATCCTAGGCTCTGTCGGGTTGACTGCAGCGTGTCATTCGCTGTGTCATTCGCCGTGTCATTTGCCGTAAACCGAGAGAGCTACCACGTGAAATAAGATGCCCATATTTTATCAACATTTCTCTTTTTCTTTCGATCTACCTTTAAACGATATTTAAACAACAAAATAGAAATAAAGAAATAAAAGGAGTTTCGAGCAAGGTAATAAAAATGTGAAAATAAAAAAGGAATGAAAGGTAAAGAAGAAAAAGAAGAAGAAGAAGAAGGAAGAAGACACGACGGACGTTCATTGGGTTAGACCTTAGTCCTACAAGGGGTTTAATGAAAATTAGTAATTAGCGTATAATGCACATGCGCATCTCGCTAATCAAGAATAGTGTCACCGGTAACGCATTAATCCCATTAACTATATTTAGAAAACTTGTTACTCCTTCCACTATCGGTCTTTCCTTTCCTTTTTGTTAACTTTCTATTTTTATCTATTTATCCTATCTAATTATCCCCCACGCTTAAATAAATCTAATTGAGTTATCCTTTTTATCTATAGATGATTATATTATATATAATTAGAGACATAATATTTCTATCCTTCAATCTATTAAGAAAAAAAAAAACCTTAAATGATATTCAAATAAAAGCACAAGTTCCTTCTAAATTTTTTTACAAGTCTCACGATATCTTCAACACACTGACAGAATCTAATTACACTACCAACGTTAACTTTTCGAGCTTCGTTATAAGCTAACATAAGTATTATATATACGTGAACCTCGAGTGTGTCGAGCTTTCAGTTAATATAGGAACTGGAAAGTAAAGCTTGTTGCATGCGATCGAAATGAATTCTAGGAATGCTCATTAACTATAATACTAGTTTTCTGACCATCAAGGAACTCGTGAATGTCATTAATGTGATGATCCATCGTAAACACATTTATCTTTTTATAAATTAGACAGAATGATATAATAAACCCTAATAGTGTAATACTATAATTTTATTTATTTATATATATATATATTAGGTTGTCAAGTATGAAATGGAGCAAATTTCAATTCAATTATGTGCATTTTTGTTTTAACTCCATTTCATACTTGACAACCTAATATAACAGAGAGAAATAAATTTCCAATTATTGTTGTTAACGATCAAACCGATATGTCATCAAGTACCGAATATGATACGCGCATGCGTAAGTGCGTAAGAGTATACTAATGGGATCTGGGTCAATATGCCCCTATAATATTAAACTATTCGCAATGGAGAGACCACGATTACATAGGTGATGGCACGCAAATTTTACCTACTATGTTCGAGAGAGAGAGAGTGTGTGTGTGTGTGAGAGAGAGAGAGAGAGAGAGAGAGAGAGAGAGAGAGAGAGAGATGGAAGGAGGAGGAAGAGGGAACGGGGGGTAGAGAAAGGGGAAAGAGCTTTCGCATCGATCGATGCTTTTGATTCGACGTTGTCCACTTTCCTCCAAGTGGACTTTGATAGCATTTACCCATCACACTTTATATGGGAAACTCTCCTATAAGGAATGAAATTATTGTATACTTATATTTTCAATTAATATAATTGCCCTATCGATCAATATTATTAAACAAATTATAGTTAAAAGGAACATTTTTAACATTTTTGTATGTGCGAGAGAGAAGAAACATTTTGTTCGAGTTAGATAGAACAAGGTTCACCTGTTGTGTATGTGTATGTGTGTGTGTGTTTGTGTTTGTGTGTTTGTGTGTTAGAAAAAGAAAGAAATAAAGAGAGATGCAGTGTCGCACTATGCCAAGAATCTTTTTTTGGACATGAACTTCGTAGATCAGACTGCGGATATGCAGCTTTTAATCCTTTCACTGTCATAGTTTAAAGCACAGATAAATTCTACAATTTATTTGATTATTTTTAAAAATATTACACCAACATTGTTAAGTAGGAAAATACTGTACGAGTAGACAGGACTAAGAGGGATGAAGGATAGTTAAATCGTTTTGAACGAATATAACAAAACAGTCTAATCGTGCTCGGTGTTCATCTGTTAGGGAGGGTGATGGGTGGGTGGTTGAGAGGAAGGAAGGATACTAATTTAAAAATAATCTCACGTGATCATCCTTTTCTGTGATATAATTACGTATCGATATTGCCCTCTCGGTTGTTGCCAGGCACGATTTCGAGGTAACGAAGAAAGGGTCTACTTCTACTCCTGTCTTCGAGTATCAAGGATCGATTATCCTACTCTTCTTAACCACGAAAAAGTAGGGAGGAATGGAGTGAGAAGAGAAGAAAATAAAAATCAAAGAAAAAAAAGAGGGAGAATAGTCCTGACCCGAATCAACTTATATAGTTAGTCGACAGAATCGATAATCGGTCTTTCTTCAGTCAATTTCTATCCCCTCCTTTCTATTTTTTTATTTTTTTATTTTTTTATTATTGGTACCGTTAGAGGTATATCTGTTATATAATCGACGGCCTTGGATAAGAAATCGATCAAATTTCATTCGAACGAACATTATCTTGGTGTACGACATTAAAAAAAAATATTTGATTCTAACAAGGACTCGGACAAATAGTAACCCCTACCTCTCTCTCTCCCCAAAGATTTTTTTGAAACCTTACACACTTGTTAGATGTTGATGATTGATACTATCAATTAACCTTAGAACTAACTTCTAACTATCAACTTTTTCCGAAATATTGATAAACTTTTATAAATAGCTGAATACTTATATGTACATGTTTATTTCATCTGTTAACATTAAAGTTGTCAGTAGCTTAGTGGTTAAGGGCGCAGACTTACTCGTAACCACCCTCTCGCTGGTTCAAGTCCCCTTGGGTACACTTTTTTTTTATTTTTTTTTTAAATAATTCCTAGTAAGGATAAATAGTTAAATCTGTTGGTAGATTTTGTACGATGCAATTTATTGCATATTTGAGTATTGTTTCACGTTTTTCTCTTTGTTACATCGAGGATATTCGTTTCTTGGTGTAGCAGGTGTCACGACCTTGGCCATACGAGTGCAAGTAAGGTTAAAGTTGAACGAACGTAGTTGGAATTATTCATTCGTAAAGAGAGTGTGAAAGAAAGTGGAGAGGGGGGTGGGATGGCAAAGGTGTGTGTAAAAAATTATCTGCAAGCAAACGACGAACGTTCTTCATTCGTTCCTTCGCTTCCATCACTTTGTTTGACAATTTATCGTTTATCGTCAGATCCGATTTAATATTACAACCTCCGTTAAAATTATGAAATCAAACAAAAATACGAAAAAAACTATTTTTCTCTAACCGTATACGTGTAGAGGAGGAGGAAGAGGAGGAGGAGGAGGGTATATGTAGTGTATGCGTNAATAATAAATAATTTATATTATTTATATTAAAATTATATATATAATTTTATTATTATATAAACAATAAAATATTATTATATATAATATTTTATTAAAATTATTAATAAAATACTTAATAATATTAAAGAAATAATATTAAAAAATGTTCGTTGATCGATTGACTCTTGCCTGCAATTCTCAAACGCATTTATGAACGTGTAATATATTTCTCTTTTAGTCAGTTTAATTCATCTTTACCATTAACCAATGTCAATTGGATTTCTAACCGTGTGCTGTCCTTTTAATACTCTTTCGATGGTAAGAAGCCAACCATAATCGATCGATTTTTGATTTCTTTAGTTTCTTTCACGCGTTTCTCTCGTTTTACTTTTATCCTGTTTTTTTTTTTATTTTCTTGCTTCTCGTGTTATTTTTATTTAATTATAAAAAGATCGCACGATATTAGTCTTAACGATTAAAGAAAAGAAAAAAAATAAAGATACAATCATAGACTCGTGTTTTACATTAACGTCATCATTAATCTCATGAACTATGAGGGGAACGTGGCTTAACCCTGATAACGCACGAGTCGTTTTGAAATCTTATCTATTTCGATGATAAAGAAAAAAGTTAAAGAAAGAGAGGGGGGTGTGAGGTTGGGTAAGGGGTGGGAGAGAATAATAAAATGGAAAATCTTGATACATCAATGGGTGGGAGGGAGGTAGTACAGTTTTATATTTTCTTCCCCCGATAGAAAGGGGACTGGTACGAATTGAAATTTCGCATAACCGATCGCTACTTTTGATGTTTCAAAGGTACCACGAAGAAAAGGAAAAATACGATGCTGGTGCTGGTGGTTGGTGGTGCTGCTGCTACTGATCGTCTTGTTGAGACGTCTAGACACTTTGTTTTCGTGGGGCCAGCTTTTGATAGGATCAAACTAAATAGACTACTCTGTCGGGTGATTAATCTTTTTTATTTTTATTTTTATTTTTTTTTTTCTGTATTTTTTTCTGGGGGTTTTTTTTTACCTTTTTATTTTATAGGGAAAGATCTCGATGAGATTGGTCACGAAAAGAGGAGGGGGTCTTTTACATTAGAATTAGTTACCACGAAGGACGACGTTTTAACGATCGTTTCATTCTTATACTTTTTTTTTTTCATTATAATTGACCCAAATAATATATATATATACACACACATGCAAAAGGTTTTAACTAAACTACATGAACAGAGTATATATTAGACTGTCAAGTATGAAATGGAACAAATTTTAATTCAATTATGTGCATTTCTTGCTCCATTTCATACTTGACAGTCGAATAAAAGAATTTTTTCAATTGTCAATATTTAAATGAATAATCAATCTAACATAAATTGTATATATATGCTTCGTGAAGTAACGTGATTAATAAGGCAAGATGATTATTATTTAAGATTCCTATACTCTTGAAATAATTATATTTACCGGAAGTGATAAGCAGATGCAAATAGATTACGAAACTTGACAGTGAAACTTTTTTTTTTTTTTTATTAACTCGTCGACTCGTTTAACATAATCTTGCTAATTTGTTCTCTCTTATGTCAACATGCCTAAGTAAATAAGTAAAGATGAATCGATAAGATTAATAAGGACCACCACGTCATATTTAATGTTTATTTATTTATTTTTAAAATCTTTTTTATCAATGGTCTCTTTTGTTTTTTAATTATTTATTTATTTATTTTTTTCATCCTCGTATTTCAAAGTACTCATTCATTATTAATTGCAAAAATTGTGGAGAGAGAGGATAATCGATGAAATTCAAATAAATGAAATATTATTTATTTATTTTTCTATAATAGTATCTGTCCATTGATAATAACGTTTTAAATGAACTGACATAATCGTTCTGTAATATAGTGTTCTCTGTCGTCAAGTGTAGAAACTAACCAGTCAAAAGAGTACACACATACACAAGGGGTAACCCTTTAGAATACTAAACTTCGATGATGCTTTCGTGTTACCAAGTCGGTAATACAGAATGGTTGTGTTATGCAAATTTATTGACTTACGGTTTGAAACCTTTCTCTCCTCTGGCTTATGCGCGAATGACAAACTATAATTAGATTAGTTTAGTTCTTTAAATAACTAAAAACGCATCGATTTGTTAAATAAACCCGTCATCGTAATATAGTCTGTTAACGTCATTGTATAACGTCATTCATCGACGGAATAATGCTAAGATCGTTTGGAATTTATCTATTACGAAAGGGAAGTGAAATAGGAAAAAGGAAAAAATATATATATTTAAAAAAAGATTGCCACATGGGGAAACAAGGGGAATTTAGATACGGTTAGACGACTTTCTATTTCTATCAGATTTTTTCTTTTTTTTTTAGAAACAAATTTAAAGGCCAGAGGAATTCTTTTGTATATTTTTATATAAAGTCTTTGACAAAAAAAATATATACTCGGTGGAAATACGAATAGAAATATAGATGTTATTATTAACCCGTTGCCGCAAATGACGGCTATAGCCGTCCGATCTTTGTTGATATGTAGGCAAACGACGACTATAGCCGTCGTACACATTTTAATTAATAAAAAAAAGTACAGCGTTAGTACGAAGTGTACTAACGTATACACTTGTTAATTATTGATTAATACATTAAAAAAAAAAGGTACAGCATGCCAGACAGCATATCAATTGTTTTTTTATGCGTTTTCGCATGACGGTTATAGCCGTCGAGAGTTTTTTTGAAAAAACTGTGGCCAAATGTGATAATTTTTAGTTCCAAACATACAACTTACACTTGATTCCACTTGGCAGTCATAAACAATTGAAAAAAAGTGTGTTTCTGAGCACGATCATCAAATTAAAAGTGTGCAGCAACGGGTTAATAATAATAATAATCATCATCATTTTTTACCAATAAATATATACCAGATGTAGAAATATGAAACCGGAATAACACGTATGTTCTTTGAAAATGATCAAGAAGAAATATTTTATTCAAAATAAATCTCCATTGCTGTTTATACATTTTTATACTGGTGTATGAAATTTTGGTTATTGTGGGTTGAAAATCTTCGTCAGATGTTAGAGAAGAAAATGATGGTGTTTTGTGGTTCCTAAACTGATGGAACCTTCTTAATTATAAAGAAATTCCTGTTTCATACTTCTACATCTGGTATATCTTTAGAAATAAAAAACATATTTAAAGTTCTAGTTTAATGGTTGTGGTTCTTCAACAACTTCATGAAGGATTATTTATTAGAGCGAAATAACGATTATCCTTTAAAGGAAAATCTCTTTGTATGCTTCTCTCTGTCTCTCCTTCCATTTTTCTTTCATTCTTTCTTTCTTACCTCTACGCATTTTCTCATAGGGGGAATTTTCACACTCGATAACAAATCTTATCAAGTGATTTAACTTAGCAAATTTAGAAGAGTTCTCTCTCTCTTTCTCTTTCTGTTTCTCTCAAGGAATGTTTCATTCGAAACACGTGGATTAATTATCTCAAAAATACGACTAGAGGGTTAAGTGTTTATCTTTCCTTTTAGTTCTTAATCTTATGTTAAAGTTTCCTATCGGAGGACCTGGAAGAAAGCCAGAACAGTTGCTGCTTGCTACTTTAACGATTACGACATTATCCCAAATCTAGAATAGTGTGAACGAACTCGATTAAACTAGAGAACAATCGTTTCTATTTTTCACTATCTTTCCCTTTCCCTTTTCCTATTCTTACTCTTCACGTATTTTCACTCTCTCTCTCTCTCTCTCTCTTTTCTTAGATTTCTTGTCAAGATTCCATTTTCTATTAGTTAACTTGATATTACTTCTTGATCATTCAGTGCATCAATTGCGTATGATACGTTACAAGAATTTATATACATATATTATACATGTACGTTTGCGATCTTTCATAAACAAAATTTCATTATTAATCTCACATGTTTTCATACGCATATTTGAAATCTAATAGATTTCTATACTCGTTGATAAAATTAATATAAAATTTGACGACTCGATATGATAATAGATAAACGATGATAAAAATCGTGTCATCGTACAATCGGTATCTATTTTTTCTTCTTCTTATTTTTATCTTCTCTTTAAATATTTTCTTTTCTTCAAATCTCTTGACGTAATTGATAACACCACATAATGGATTCGTTGAAATTCTTTAAATGTCACGAATTATGTGTGTTCTTTTAAAATATGTCCTATTATTATATTCGTTTTCTTTTTTTTTTTTAATTACACGAAATATACAAAATCGTATGAAATATTTAAAACGAAATATTATAATCTATTATAAAAAAAAAAAAAAAAAAAAAAAAATACTAATACAAAATATCTAGACGCAAAAAATTGTTTTAATGTTTCCTCAAATAATACCCCCAATTGTAATAATTAAATGAAACAAAAATAAATAAGTATAATAAAAAGAAAAGAAAAGAAAAGGAGAAAAATAAAGATTACGTAAAGCTCGTTATCTTTTAATCGGCCTTGTGAGAAATAAACGATTTAGTTAACGCGTGGTAGGATCTTTTTACCAGCAGCTTAATAGAACACGTTATCTTGTGATGGTGTTTTTCGGCAAACATCCGTCGGTTTAGTGCCAAAACCATTAGCACGTCCTTGCCAGTTACGAGAAAATGAAGGAAGAGTATCGATATAAACGAGAATAACCAACCGTTGGATATACACTCGATCTATTTGTATCTTCGATCAGCTGCACTACTGGATCATAACTCAATTGCATATGCGTGTGCATGTGCGTTGCTGTTTCCTTTCCTTATATCATTATACGTGTTATACATACACAAGTATGTGATATACGTTTTGTTCACGTATTTCATATATCCTATGCATTGAATTACTTAACATGTAATATTACAATTTTCAATATAAGCATCAATGTTTGTTTGAATATAAAATATTTTTTCAATGTTTTAATTAATAGGATAATAGTGTGAAATGATATTTAATAAGACCAGCAATGTTTTACCAAAAATATATTTAATTGTAAGATATAATAATTCATTTGAAACTAAATAATAGAAATTTTCAATAATTTGTTTGTTTAGATTCGATCCACCACCTACCAACCTTTATTTTTCGACTTTTCATTTATTCATTTGAACTTTTAATATTATCTATTATCACTTTTCGTTATTGTTTAAATATTTGTCTTTATCAGTAGGATTGTTTGTTTCTTAGTAATTTTAATTGTTCGGAGTATCTCTGTCTGTCTGTATTTTTATTGAAACTTAATAATGTCTTTCTTTGTATACCTGCATGTGTATTTCTGATTGACATAATCTCTATTTGTCTGACTGGCTATCTTATTCCCACTTGTTTCTGTCATATCTTTAAATGGGATTAAACGCAGTAGTAAGTAACGAGAAAGGATGACGATTAAACTAATAATAGCAATAATAATCATCATAATGGTTCTCGGGCGTCAACGATGAACGTAGATCGGAAAGTGGAACGCTCGTTTCTTCGAGTTTCTCGATCTTTATCGAGTTACTACTATATATCTTTGGTCTGATTAATTTCTACTCTTTTAGTAATATTTCTTTCGGGAGGGTTTTTTTTTTTCTTCTAACTGTAGGATTATGTTAACTTTTACAAATCCTACTTCTTACGTTACGTTTATGAGACATAGTTCAAAACTCTTATCTAAATTGATTTATCTACAAATGGATATCAATTATTGTTAGCTGATTATTTATCTTAACTTTAATCTATTAAATATCAAAGATTCTAAAAGACTGGTACAATTATTTAAATTATAAATATAAAAAAAAATACTATTGTAGTACTATATTTATATTTAAATCTAAACGATTATAAAAAAATATTCAAACAAATTATTTTTATTGTTAAAACTAAAAGTAAATATTTTTCACGTTTCTACAAAATTTAACTTTCAAAATAAATCCTACGCTTCTAAAGCATCCAAGAAATTCATTTTTCCAATTATCACGATCATCCTTTTTTTCCCCCCAACAAAAAGAACATTTCGTGCTCATCGTATTTTCAAGTATTCCTGAACATTTGCCAGAAATATCAAAGGAATCGTGACTAATCTTTCACGATAAAAGAGAATAATAATACTAATATATCTTTTATTATCCTTCTTCGTATAAACCTACGGTAAAATAAAATCCAATTAAATTAGAACAAACAAATCAAAAGCTGAGAATGGAAAGAAAGAAAGAAATAAATAAATAAAAAAAAAATGAAAGGAAGGAAGGAAGGGAAGGAGTAAATAAAATTTATTAGAAAACTAAACTTATTAATCATGTTGGATCGATGCTCTTTCGAATCAACCGTGACTGTCAACCTTTACCATCCAATCCTCTCTTCCGTTATCCCTACTCTTTCAACACTCCTCCCTCCTATCTTAGCACCAATCAACAGCCATGTTGATCCGCGAACTCGTTCGATTCGTTTAGTCGCGTGTCGAGACGGCACGAATCGTCTTCGACGATATTTTCGTTCTTGCATATGCCTTCAAAGTGCATAAGATAACACGTCAAACTATTATTTCTCTCTCTCACTC
>JACGTP010000657.1:0-22367 GCA_023678845.1 Mischocyttarus mexicanus
AAAAAAAAAAGATCTTTTCTCAAAGTCACGGTTATGGAAAATGAAGATAAAAATACAGATAGCCCCTCCTACAACACGGTTTCCCTTTAACGCTATAAGAAAATTGCAAGAACCTTTCTACAATCTTTTACTCGTTAAAATAGTTCGTCTTTAACATATTTGAAGACTAAATTACATTAAAATAATACGGGAAGGTAATTTATAGGTGAGAGAAGGTTACACCTGTAAATGTATTTGTAAATTGCATAAATTAAACATACCTCCTCTTCAGCTTCCTTTTCAATGGCTGTTAACGATTCTGCATCTGCGAGATTGTCCACAGCGATGGCCAAGAAGACGTTCAGAAGGATATCTGTGTTGCTTCGTTCGTTAAGGATTTAATGCGCTATTGTTCTGCGGATAAAGAATCTCATTGTTGGAAAGAATAATCGTTTGGAGAATAACGCGTGTACGTTGCTTTGATTCTCCATCTCTCTCTCTCTTTACGTAGGAAATCTTTGAACGTTGTGGAAATAATAGCACCGTGATGGTCACGAGCGAGAAAAAAGGATACAGTTACCGCATATGAAGAGAACGATGAAATAAGTACAGGCTATAATGCCAGGACTGGAAACACCCCCGTAAGCACGAATTCCAACATACATAACTGCATTCCAGTCCTCGCCAGTTAATATCTGAAAATGAAGGAACCAGAATAGGCGATAATTTTCTGTTAACGAAGATAATAAGAACGAGTGTTAGTCTCGTTTCAGGCACGATGTTAACCCCCTAATGAAAGAATAGAAGAGACACGCTATCAGGAATACGAAAAGGGTGGATACAACAATACTACCACCTATGCGTGACGGTTCAATTTTCCACACTTCCAATTAGTTTCGATTAAAGTCGTGTTGAAACGTACGTGACGTTATCTCCTCTTCTCTCTCGCGAATACATTGTGGTCTCTTACCTGAAACACGGTGAGCAAGCTTTGCCAAAAACTATCGAAATTGTGACGCGGTTTATCCTGTAGATCGGCGAAATTAAACTTTCCACCGAAAACCTGTAAAAGGTATCAGATGTATTGATTCATTCGCGTGTTTAAAAGTGAAAGTCAAAAGATAAGAGATTGGAAACGTACCTGCATTCCTAAGAGTGCGAAAATCACGATAAAAAGGAAGAGCAAAAGTAACAGAGAGGCAATAGATTGAATCGAATTCAACAAGGATGCCACCAAGTTGGATAACGATCGCCAATATCTAGAAAATAATTTAATTTAATCTTTTGACCGTCTACACGCGAATGGCCGAGATATGAATAATCTTTTAAGGAAGAGTACCCATGGTGGCAACGAAATGATCAAACCTTTTATAACGGTACTTACTTTGTTACTTTGAATACTCTCAACAGTCTGACGCAACGGAGCACGGAAACTCCGAGAGGCGGCATTATATTTCTGTTAGTAAGGATCATCTCTGTTATCGAACCGATCACGACGAAACAATCGAATCGATTGAACAGAGAGACGAAGTAACCCTGAGAAAACGCGTTTTATATAATCTACCATGAATACGATGATGAAGAAAAAAATAGATAAGAAACGATCTTAGCTGTAACGTTAAAAGAAAATATTTTACCTGAAATCCTAAACTGTACATCTTCAGGATCATCTCCATGGAGAATAGAGCGATGAAAAACATGTTGGTTATCTCTGTAATTGAAAAACACGAGAGAAAAAAAAAACAGAGGGAAAAACAGAGGGAAAAAAAGAGAAGAGAGAAAAAATATAAAACGCCAAAGGAGAGTATATTTTTTCAAACGAGGACGTTTTCTCCTCGCGCGTTCGGTTTTACCTTGAAACTCGTCCAACCAATGCGGTTGATTGTAATGCTCGGTCGCGAGTACTACGGTGTTTAAAAAAACGAGCACTATGATGAGCCAATAGAAGGCTTGCGATTTGACAGCTTTTCTACACGCTCGTCGCAATCTTCGATTCACTCTGGAAATTCACCAACGAATCCAATATTCTTTGAACCACATTTCAATAGACATTACTCGAAGAAAAAAGATCGAAATAGTATCAAAATATTACCTATCTAAATCTCTTTTCTTTCTCTTCCAAACTGGTTCCTGTTGAACTCCTTTGAACTCTTCATCCCCTTCCAATTGATCGGTACTTTCCATTTCGTTTTGTTGTTTCGCTGGAAATGGAAATAAATCAACATTTTGGAGAAGGGAAAAACAACAACTAAACGGGAAGTTAATTTAGTTAGGTTTTTTTCTTCTTCAATATATTATAGGATCAGGGAGAGAAAAAAATTGGGCCTCACATTTTCCATCTTGCGATTTCGGCTCGTCTGCTTCAGGTTCTATATCCTCTGCTTGGGTTATCCAATCGAGATATCCTCGAAGATCGTCCTCGATTTGTTGTTTCTCTCTTAACTTGTGAAAGTCACCACGAGCCTTTGCCTTTTCTCTTTCCTTCGAGAACTCTCTGTTTATCCGGAATAAAAGTAAAATGCACGTACGGATTGGAATCGTGATTAAAGGGATTTCAACCGAACGGTAATTGAGTCATACAACGTGGGTGGGTATCGGTAAGAAATATAACGCTATCTCGTTCGGAGAATGATTTTCAAATCTTCATTAACATTTAGAAGAATTGGATGAATTTGTAATAAAAAAAAAATAAAACATTTCTCTTTAAATTATTACCACCTATGCACGTATATTAGGCTTATCAAATATGAAATGGAGCAAATTCTCAATTCAATTACGTCCATTTTTTGCTCCATTTCATATTTGACAACACCTCTAACATATCAGGGACTTGAAAGACGAGTTAAACGTAAAAAAAAGAAAGGGAACGGGAAAATAAACGCCTATCGTCGATATCGTTTTCACGCATCGATCGGCTCGTTTGCTTTGCCGATATGCAACGGAGTGTGTCGGTACCTAAAGAAAGAGATATTTATATCTCATCCCTAGTCGAGGATTACAAAATTCCCTCAGGACGTATAACGACGAGCGCGTACTTAAGATACCTATGCATTCTCTACACACAAAAGAAGATCAAACTCGTTAAATATTTACGTTCAATGTTGCATCGTATTTGACGTTCCACTCGTAGGTGTTCATCTAATTTAATTATTGTTAATGAACAAATTGAAATATACAACGGTAATGTAAGGAAACAAAGTTCATCATCGATGTATGCACGCATCTTTTTAAATAACTTTACCGGCAAAAATGACAATCGGTTTAATTCTCCTTGCATTATTTTTCCAAAAGTTAATGATTATTATTCAAAAGAAAAACTAATAGTAAGATTGATTGATATTACGCGGATTGATATTATTTACATTAATCACTTACCCAGACAACACACCGAGAATTAAATTCATCACGAAGAATGCTCCGAGTATGACCATAGATATAAAATAAATCCATTGCCAAGAACTTCCCATCGCATCTTCTATCTGTAGAAAAAATACGGAAAGAAAAAAAGAGGAGAAAGGAGAGAGAAAATGAATTTTCGCGAGAACGTTGAAACGAGAGTTAAAAACTTACATTGTAAAGTACCTCGGTCCAGCCCTCGAGGGTGATGCATTGAAAGACTGTGAGCATGGCCAAACCAAAGTTATCGAAGTTGGTGATACCATCGTTCGGACCTTCCCAAAATTGATTGCTGCAGTAATAGTCGGGGCCAACGTTGCTACACTGAAAGCCCATAGGACCACAGGGAACTGGATCGCTCATTACCTCATCTACCAAACAAAAACCAAATTTCCAAATTCGTTAGGCAATTTCATAGAAAAATCTTTCAAACGCTGGTACTATTATTCTTTGTTATCGTATCTCAAAAATAACTCAAGTCTAGACGATCGAGTATTGTAAACTTCTTTTTCCACTTTTTCCTCTTTTTCTTTTTGTTTTTTTATTTCCCCTCTGAAAATCGTCGTAAAAATGTGAATGTGTCAGATGTTATCGTTTCTCTCTCTCTCCGTTTCATTCTCTCTGCTGCGAACCATTAACTCTACGATCGATCGTAGTGTTCCTTCCAGCCTTTAAGCTGGAACTTACGATAAAATAATTTGGCAAGAACACCCGAGAACAACAGCTCCATTTCATTTTCCGATATCCATCTACCATTTGGATTTCGCGTATAGAACGCCTACTCACCATTCTATTATATATTTTCTATGTATTATATTTACTCGCGTATCGTCAATGACAAATCCGTCCGTCATCCGTCGTTTATGATATTCTCTCACGAAACAGCTGTTTACCGTGAAGACAAGATTTGACGCGTGTATGAAAGAAAAGTTACAGATTTATCTCTAAGAATAATTAAACGATCATTGGTTGAATCGTATCTAAAATAACGTATCGTCAAAATTGTCTTTTGAGATTAAAATTAAAAATTGTTTCGATTTCGGTGCCAAACTTTAACCCACGTTCTTTTTTCCTTCATTTGTTTTATCGAACTAACGGTTCGCGAAAATTCTTCTACAAAGTGCTTTTTATTTAAACGCTAGACATAATTTCATTTCCTATCTTCTTTCTACGAGGATAAAGAGAAAGAGAGAGAGAGAGAGAAAATGGAAAAGGTAGTCAAAGTCTCATGGCAGTTTCATTTTCGTTCATCCAATTCTCTTCTATCCCTTTTCGTTGTTAAAAGATACCAAAAGTCACATTACCAGTTACTTTTTGTCTACAAGTCTTGTGCATCTTTCCGGAAAATAGCTCGAGGCCAATGATAGCATAGATGATGATGACGAAGAGAACCAACAAGGCAATGTGCAAAAGTGGGATCATCGCTCTTAAAATGGAGTTTAGGACCACCTGAAGACCTGTTGAATCGAGGGACATTAAACGTACCGTAGTTTCATCTCCTTCAGTTTATATCTATACGAGTATATTTAATATAACACTTTCGATTAAATTCGCTCTTTAAATGGATTCTTACTTGGTACACCGGAAACCAGCCTGAGAGGTCGTAACACTCGGAAAGCCCTCAACGCTTTAACGTCGAATCCTTCCTTCATAAGCATCGCTAATACGGTACTCATCATTCTATGAACAATAAAATAATAACATGATTTACAATTTGACGATGTCGTTAAAAGATTATCTCGTTAATGGAAATATCGTTTTCCGTTCAGAGTTATTAACTGTTTCAATAAACGTTTACATCGATCAGTAATACAATTATCATTTCTTTATCATGTTTCTCTAATAACACAATATATCCGACTTAATTAGATAACTATTCTTATTATTTTCTTCTTTCTATACGTACTTTGAAAAACATATTGATGGAAAATCAAAGAGTGATCTTGAAACTTGACAATTCGTAAAATCGATTCTAAACGTTTTCAATGATGTCAAATACGTCTTGTAGGTATATTTTTAATCGTTAACAAGTCATTACATGAAATTTTCATATATGTTTTACGACTTAGTGAAAAGTTATTCTCCGTACGTATTATAGTTTGTTTCAATAGAGAGATGACTGTATGAAATCGCGTCCTTGATGCATTGCCGTCGGCGACTTTTCCAATCGTAAAACCGCCTCCTCGATCTAACACGGGGATAACTCGCGAATAGCCTTTTTATTTCGTGCATAACTAAATCACTTCGATTCAACGAGATATCATAAGAAAGTACAAGTTTCCAACGTTTATTAATTCAACTATGTAACACACAAAGACGATACGAATCGTTAGAGTACCGTATTATATGATTGTACGCTTCTGCGGGAATAGAGAAAAGAATATCTATTTTTATACTTCTTTTGAAGTCAGCATCGCGCATAAAACACACACCGTCGTGCGCAACAACCTATCGATCGTTATCATGTTTGACCAATTAGATTAGAATCAATAATAGACGTTATTTCATTTCGTTCAATTTGCATTCGTGTAAACGTTAAGCTACGATTTGACTACGAACTATGAACTACTACAGGAATGAAATTATCCTTCGTATGGAAAAATAGGGCTAAGAGATTTTTTTCTATATATTCTTAAATAAGGGTAAAACAAACTCACCCTATGACGACTATCGTAAAATCCAGCACGTTCCAGCCGTTTCGTAAATAGGCGCCTGGATGGGCGACGAATCCGTAAGCTATGATCTTCATTATGCACTCTGCCGTAAATATAACGAGGAATACGTATTCTATCTTTTCCTGTAATGAATAAATAATATCGTTAGCTCTGGAAGGTATCGAGGATAGAAGAATACGTCGATAATCAAGATCGATTGAATATCTTCTAACAGAAGAGTTATGGTCTTTGATAGAATTGATTTTTCATTTTATCGTACGTACGAATCATGTGTGTGTTTGTATGACGTATTAATATCAGGAACACGTCACGTTACTTGCGAGGGTGTAAACATCCGTACAACCTACGCGTTCCAAGTATCATGCGTTGTCGTACAACTATCCCTTCCACCCCCCCCATCCCTAAGAATATATTAGTTCAGAAGAATTAGCCGGATTTTCGAGCTCGTAATCGAGTCTGGTTTTTTCAATGAAAAATCAAAATGTGAAAAAAATCATAATTTCTGGTAATACTTGACTTACATCTCAGAAATGATTTTATGTAAAACACTTCTCCTTTATAAAAATTTCCTATAAATTGTCAAAAATTGCGATACGGTAAATAGCAATAATACTTTTTCATCTTGTATGAAAGGCAATCGATTTTACGATAGAAAGAAAGCGTTCTTAATCGTCGTTAATCCCATTTTCAAACCTTTCTTTTGTCAATTAATATACATAATATATCTAAGAACATATGTGCGCGATATTTTTAATCTTTTACATAGCCACAGGCGCTTGCCTTTATAACCATCCACGTGGCATATAAAAAAGAAGAACTTATTTTAGTCAGTGAGCCGAACTAATTAAAAGTAACAGGTATCTGAGCGAAAGAAGGGAAAATTGCATTCTTAAAAGGTAAAATGCATCTCTAAATAATATGTACAGTATATAATAAATAGAAGAATATCGTTGTTGTTCTAATGTAAAAGTTTCTTTCTCGTTTGTAACGCGAAACGCCGATCGTAACCTTTTTTAATGACATCCCAAGAGAAAGGTAAGAAATATTGTATTTCTTTTATCGAGGCTGATGTATCGCCGTAGACTTGTATTGTAGTATCCAATTACTATGCGGTAGGATGCACGCCGATGCCGACAAGATTGAACAATTATTGAACTTTCAGCTCGAACGACTTTCGTGCCACGAACCCTGCCCTCTCGTAATCGATAACGCGCCACGTTCGAACGGTTCGACGAACGGAACTATCCTTCTAGTTATAGTTATACATCTACGTTTCTTTGTTTTTCTATTCTTTTCTTTTCTTTCTTTCTATCCTCTACTTCCGTAAGAAATTTAATAATGGACTTTACGACGAGTACTTACCAATATTTGGTTGGTCTGATTGGAATCACCGTACGGATACGGCGTGTAGAAGGCCAAGGCGATGCAATTTGCAAATATCGTCATCAAGATGAGCCATTCGAAAGGTCTGTTAAAGATTCTTATTAAGGAAAACTCTTATTTTAATAAAGATTTTTTTCAATCAAGATTTTTCTTTAATTACATCTTTCTAGCGAGAGCCTTGCAAACGAGAATTATGAATTCTCCTAGCTTATTTATTCCTCTTCTTTTTTTTTTCTTACCCTTATCTCAAGGGAAAATTCTATCATATGTATTAACGTATTCTAATGCGAGATAATATCTTAAAAACGTCTTCATAAATGCAGACAGAGCATCGCGGAAATGCGGTCAGGCATTTCCCCTACTATTATAGGTAGCCCCATACTACTCTGTGGCTCGCAGCCCGTTTCGAACGAAATTCATGGTCATTCTATTTCGCACCCACGCGCTATTGACTCATTGTTTTCGTAAATACCCTCCCCCCCTACGTTATACATGCTCTGAATATAATCGAAAACTTTGAAAATGAAAGGATACTTCCACTCTACGACACCGATGCAGAGCTTTCTAAGGGGATTTTTGAGGGGCAAGCAAAAGAGAGCCCTGATAGGCCTGTCGGGCGGTGGTTTGCCAGCACGACGGGCGGGCCTCTTGGCCGCGGCTTTGGGAGCAGCAGCGGCGGTCGAAGGCCCGTTGGGCGGCCCAGTAGGTGGACCGGGAGGAGCAGCAGGGCCTGGGCTCGCGGAGGAACGGGCCACCACGCCGATTTGCTGCTGCTGCTGCTGGTTCTGCCCGGTTTGGGGGGGGGGGTCGCGGTCGAGGGGGTCGCGGCCATCGGCTGGGAGCCTGGCACCCCTGACGGAGCCAACGCCGAGCCCCCATCCCCCCCCCGCGCTCATCGGTCGGTAGTGTCGAGCTCCGTGCTGCTTCTCCAGCCGAGATCGCTCCTTCTTCTTCTTCTTCTCCTCCTCCTCCTACTCCTGCTCCTTATGCTCCTTATGCTCCTACCGCTATTACTGATTCGAGTACTCTCCTCGAGAGACCGTTTCACCACCACGGCTGACTCAATGGCGCACCAACGGCTCACCCAGCACGCCGGCATGCTACGGCACTGGGCTCCTACGAACCTTCCTCCCTGACCTGTAACACATTTCAATTGAAAATTATGTATATATATTACCCTATATTATTTCTTATTAAAGCTTCCCGATAGTCTCGGAAGGAAAAAAGTATGTAGGTCTCGAGTCCACTCGAATCCACCAGAGCCTATCTTTCTTACAGCATACATATTCATGCAAAGTGGTCCCTCGCGTACCACTCTAATTCGATCCAATCAACAGGTCACACAACACACTCCATGTGTCCTACCTGCTTGAAGCGAGTGGAACTTGTTAAGAGCGGAAGCTACGAGACAGAAACTCAACACGTGCCAAGAAATCGTGCCCCAAGCGAAGGAAATATTTCCAATTTACCAACATCTCTACGTGTGTGTAGATTTGGTATTTTTAGTCTTTTCCCTTAGAGACATACATCTCTTTCCATCGTGAATTTTAAGCGGAAAAACGATCATCGTACTGGTGTAGATTTATCATTGCGGTAGCTCCGAGTAGAATGATAAAAGAAAAGAGCTGGGAAAATATCTAGGCCATTAAAGGGTGCAATGGTCAAACGACGCAATTACCCCTTTGAGAATTGCAATGCGCGAACGACACTAACGTGGCCGCAGCACAAATACAAGGACCGACCAGCGACGGTTCTAGCCTTTCTCGAAACTGCATGTGATTCCTAGTAGTATTAATCCGAGACTTTGATGACCTTTTCATCGTGGCATATTCGATGAAAAATAATCTCTACTCTCTCGTAGGATAAATCTAAACAAGTCATTTAATTTGACAATCATCGAACTCTCTGTTAAATAGAATATTGGAACTCAAAAGTTGCGTGAGCTTCGATAGAAAACTCATGAACGTTGTTATCGGTCGATGTTGAAAATGATACCAAGCGAAAAATCGTATGGTCGATTAGATCCTTTGGAGAAAAATATCTTTGCGTAGGCCTGGGTCAACGCGATCTTTTTCATTGTTTTCTCTCGAATAGATAAACGAAGGAAGAAGCACTCTAAGCTTAGAATAGAGATAGAAATTAATTTAACAAGGAAAAGCGTACGTTTCTTTGATGAAGTACCTCACTCGCTCTATTTTCAAAGAACAATAGTTCACGTCTCCTTCATGCCAGCTTGCCCAGACCTGCTATAACCCGATTCCTTCCCCCTTTTGTTCGCTTTACTCCTCCTTGTTACTTTATTTCTTCGATTCGCTGAATGACTATGCAGATATTTTATCGGAGAAAATTATCTACGGGTGGCATCGTTGAGGATAATCTTGAAAAATGGACTTTTGCTATTTGCTAAGTTATTTTAAAACGATCGAGGACTCTCAGTCAACGATTAGAGGACAGATTATTACTTTCCGAAGATTTACAAAAGAATAACAAAGTAGGAACACTTTACGATTGTTTTCATTCAATATTTGACAATGTACCTGGGAACGATATGAACATTTGCAACAACAGCACGAGACTATATTGTCTGGGATTTAAAACGATGGCTTGCATGGACGTAGCTGCCTCTGGTGGTTATTTTTTAAATGTTCCGAGAAAAAAGGCTCATAAATAGCATTTTTCATAGCTGTTGGATCAATGCTAGAAGCATCGATCATCGGTCAGACTTTAACATCCGATTCGAGGAAGATGTGGCACAGCAAGAGCACAGCTTACGTGGAGCCTCGGCGAATCCGGGAGCTTAGGATTTATAGCCGTAACGCGTGCTATATTTAGTCAGCCCAAAAACTAGAATGCTCTACCTGCGTACAAGCTTTTACGTACGTTCAAGCTTGTCTCGCGATGCGTGAACTTGGGGCATCAATGCGAAAATTCATCTACGTAACTTTGATAATACATTTAACGTGTTCGTACCCGTGTTCGATTATTTATTTAACGCAATCAACCGTTTTCAACGTTTTCCAAACTCGTTAATTATCGTTACGCGTAACATTTACTGACGCACTTACGGAAAATGTTCGCGTGAATCAGAATGGTAAAATAGAAAGTAACGTCTGGTACGTTTTTGAACTAATTTATAGATAGGAATGAGGGAGTCACGACTCGTTAATGAATCCAACGTTGTTGTACAAATTTGTCTAACGAATAAAGTAGCTTATTGGATTTTTATTCGGTATCATGTGGAATGGAAATTTTTCTGTACGATTCTTTGCGAGAGAAATAAATTTACTTTTCACGTAGACCCGTTTGTCGTCTAATGGAAAACATAGAACCAAATAATCGATGGTAAATCTACTAAATTGTGTTACAAGTTGTAAATTTTCAATTGGCTTAAATGCCAAAGGAAAAATCACAAGAGGAGCGTGAAAAAAGTATAAAAACCCAAAAGGGATAGTCTCGTGCTTGACTGACAACGGCGTCGACGTCGATGAACAGATACAAAGACGTGGTGGCCACTGTTGTAAGATACATGCCGAGTATTGCTAACGAGTTATATTTAGTTCGGAACTTTGCTTTCGAGCAAAGGCCGGACTCCCTGGTCCGGTTACCTGCTGCTGCTGCTGCTGCTGCTGCTTTTGCTTCTGCTTTTGCTTCTGCTTCTGCTTTTGCTTCTGTTCTGCTTCTGTTGCTCGTTCTTCGAACATTCAAAGCGATTGAAGCGTTTTCTAACCGAGTGTCCTAAAGGGACTACGTCTAAATGATAATAATCCATATCAAGGGATATCATCTTCTCCTTCTGTTTATTAATTAAAGCTAATATATAGAAATGGAACTGTCAATCATAAGCATCAAGGGATTGGCATTTCGGTTATCCAAAATCTCTGATTGGTTAGCGCAAGAATTTCTGGGATCGATCGAGTGGTTTACCGTTAATTACGTCTTTCAAGCCTAATAATCTCGGTGATATCGATCCTTAATCGAAATAGAATTATTCGAGGATGAAAATCTATATGCGGCCTTGAAATTCTTCCACTCCCACTTTTATTCGTCTTTCTCGTGAATGACACAAGGACGGATACCGTTTTAAATATGACTTTCTATTTTCGTTACGCTCTTTTTCCATCTTCTCGCAACATCATCTCAACCGTCTCATCTCTGTCGTATATTTGCTTGAAAATATGCGACATATTTCACGAAACAAGACTTACGACATACTCAATTTCTTCTTTTTCTCTTTCTTACCCTCGTATTTTTCTTTTTTTTTTTTTTACCTCCTTCGAAGAATCTTTTTATTCGAACGTAAACGCAAGACTTATAATTCGATCGTCCGTTAACCCGGCCTTTTCTAACTTTTCCTCGAGATAATATATATTCCTCTAACTAAACTATAGATACAATATTCTGACGTTACTTCTTAACTTCTCCAAGAAAGCACGGAATCGTTCGTGAAATATGCAGTCACTCGACTTGTAGAGTCTCTTCAAACTCCTTTAAGAAGATGACTTTCGAACTGAACGATGGAACTATTTGAAAATCCAAATACGCTTATATCCAAGTCTAAATCTTGATTTATTTATGCTACTGGAAAATGAAAGGTTAGTAAAGAAGAGAAAATAATTTAGAAATAGGAACAATTTATTGTCAACCTCGTTCTATTACTTAAAACATTTCTTTTTCTTTTTCCGAAACTGCACCGAACATTTCCAAACTCCCCAGCCTGTATATTACGCTGTTTACTTTACCGTGAAACTCGTCGATTTCGGAGACCGAGCAAAATCTATAAAGAATCGAAAAGAGAAATGCCAAAGTAAAGTATTTATTGCACTATCGTAAAAGGCATTTACATTCGTCGAAGAATTGGAGTAATTTTTTATCGCATTCCTCGAATTTCGAAGAAATTTGTATAGAATTCTTTAGAATACGTTCCTGAGAAATTATTTTCAAAATAACGTTCCTCGCGATATTTTTTTCATTATACATTTTATAGAAATGAATAAATAATCATTAGACGCAATATTTCATTTTCTCGCATTTAAAATATTCCTTCTCTATCTTTCCCCTTGCTTATGAACAAAAACACGTTGTCATCCGAAAAACAAAAGAAATCCGATAAAAATAATGTTATTTCAATTCGCTTATTCGGTAGGATTAAACGTAAAGAGCAAGTTCATTTGGCTTTACAATTAGAAGTGAAATTGTACGCTCGAACGTCGATTCGTCGAGGTCGTTTGAAAAGCGCACTTTGTCTGCATCCGTTCCACTTAGTAGCATCGCCGCAAACACCCCACATATTTTCAATGGAAATGACAGAGAAGCGAGATACAAGCGAGAGGAATATATCGAATATATCCAAGCGTGTGTACGTCAGAGAGGAGGAGGACGAGGAAGAAGAGATAAAATTGAGAGAACGAGAGAGAGAGAGAGAAAGAGTGAAAGAGTGAAAGAGGGAAAGGATAAGGAGGTAAAGAAAAAACGTAAAAATAGTTCACACCCTGGGTCACGAAGGCGGGACTAATCGGGACCGAGGCTCCTTTGTAAAACTGCAGAATGAGCGTTTTGCTTGTTGAAGAGATACTTGAAAGAGCACGCCGGTACCTCTCGTCGTTACAAGTGGAAGATGACCTTAGAAGTTAAAACGACGATGACGATACAATGGCAAGGACAATGATCACACCATTTTCATATTAAGGAGAAACCTAACATAAATACTGCGTGTAAGACAGAGAGAGAATGATAGTTCGAGTTTAGACGAAAGGTGATTTTAACGATAGCACTGGCTCAATGAAATAATCGATTATCTCAGGAAACGATAGAAACGTGTAAATATCTTCTCATCTCTAAACGAGACAAGGAAGAAAATGAGGAGGAAGATGTGGAGAATGAGAATGAGTCGAGGAAAGTTTGACTTTCTCGAGGACACGTTAAGAAACAAATTCCCTCTTGGAATATATAAAAAGTCTAATAAGGTATAAGGGTAGGAATACGTGAAACTATTTGAGTAAAGGTCAGAACGATAAATCCTCACCTAATGCGTTAATACGTAAGATATAGGAACTCGGCACAATGACCTATTTGCGAGCCAATGAGATGCGATTAAAAATTCCATAAAGTACGCGCGTATATAAATATATATATGTGTGTGTGTGTGTAGGTACGAATATATATATGTATACGTAGGAGTGAGAGGTTTTTTTCCGGTTTTTTCATCTGCACTTTCAACAGGGATTGGGATAAGTTGACGAAAAGCGTTTGCCGCATTATCCGAGTTACGAGTGTCGTTGCTCGGCTTTACATCGAGCATCCCCTAACCTTTTCTTATATTCCGTTTGTTTTCATCTGTTCGTCTTCTTTCCCGATCTCTCTCTCTCTCTCTCTTTTCTCTTCTTTTCTTCCCTCGTGACTCTTTCTTCGAGCTTTTACACGATCCTTACTTTATTTCATCTACCTATTCCATGATTATCCTTTCTATCTGAAACGCTAACACACAGTTCGTTGTTGATAAATCGAACACGCTTCTAGGGTAAAAGCTTTGGAATTTTCCGAATGGCAAAAGGAAAAGCACGATCGTTTAGCCATTTCGAATATACCAAATAGGTTATAGCCCTTTTCTATCCCATACTATTCGAAGAAGAACGATTGTCAAGCCCTTTGGAACCATCGTGAATGACCCACTTTCGTGCGAGTACTTTTGGGACGATAAGAAAGCAACTTTCATCATTCCGTTGGTACGATTTTCGGTTCCCCTATAGCAAAAGTCAATTCGTTCAATACCTTTATTTGTGCAATTATGGTCCACGTAGGTGGAAATAATACAGTAATGGTATTGTAGGAGAAATAACAGAACAGTGTCACCTAAACTCAGAAAAAGAATAAGAAGAAGAAAAGAAGATATTGTAGGATTCGTGAGAAAAAATTGACTGTTCTAACCATTGAACTATGTTCAGGACCTCATCCCTCGGTCAATCTTCTGCTCTAATACCTATTTAAATGGATTGATCCTACGGTATTTATTCGACGAGTTTTGCAATATATATGTTCGGTAAACGAGAGTTCAGTGGAAAGTTTCTAAAATCCGCTTAGTTGAACGAGACGACGGCAAATTATTATCGGGTTTATCATCCTTGTCTTTTGATAGAGTGTGACGGAGGAAGAGAGGAGACAAGAAGGGAGAGGAGAAGAGTGAGAACCTTCCTTCCGATTACCGTAGATCGATATCTTTGCGTTGAAATCTCTAGAGGTTCACGGAAACAGACTGTCACGGAACCAAAGGAAACTCTATTTCCCTGGTGTTAAAGCAGTGAAGCAGATACTCCAATGGTACTGGTATTCAAAGCATTCCAACTTTGGTATACGGATGTTAAATCAGTGACATGTTTAATGTAAAACAGATTCTAATAAACAATAAAACAATAAAACGATAAAATAGAACACTCAAATGAATGCTTTTAGTCTCTTTCTCTCTCTCTCTCTCTCTCTCTCTTTATTTATTTTTTCTTTCTAGTATTAATAATAATTCAATAACGAAGTAACCGAAATTCTAGGCTTCGTTTTCATCGAAAATGCATCGATGGAAAGAGGATTTTTTTTTGTAGCCAACGTTGAAAGATTTATTTCCCATATACACGAATCAATTTTGGGAAAAGGTATTTCTCCTTGAAAGAAAGTCTAACATTCTCGAAAGTGGATTAAAGTAAGAGACCTTACGAATCGAGACTGCGCATTTCAAGCTGGAATTAAATAAATTACTGAAAAGAACGATTCGATAACGGAAGGGTAGTTTTTATCGTTTCCCTTTCCCTTACTTTCCTTTTTCTTTCTTTCTTTGCCTTTTTTGAAATAGAAACAAACCGAGAGATTCGCGAATAGACGAATTACACCGTTTTTTCGATTTTTCGTTACTCTCAACAAAGTTTGATTATTCTTTTACACATGTATCTGTAAAAATTTAACCTATTCGAAGATACCAATGAGAAGATCTTCCATGCAAAGATGTAAGCAAGTGTAACGAGAAAAAGATAATGATCGAGATAAGAAAATGTTTCCAACAAAAGGAAGTATTAAGTTTGTCAAGTATGAAATGGAGCAACAAATGTACATAATCGAATTGAAATTTGCTCCAATTCATACTAGACAATTTAATAAAAAAAGAATACGTATGCGTCCAGTTATGATAATGTCGATGTGGAATACTAGGCGAATGGTTAATCTACTAAACTTTTATTTAGAAAAATCGTCGAGAGGAAAAGAAGACGCAAAAACCAAGCTTTTCTCTCTCTCTCACGTTTTCTGGGAATTTTCCTATCATTCCTAATCCGTTTTTTCTTTTTTTTTTTTGTTCATTTCAACTTTTGGCCAAAAAACTGTAATTACTCGTATAACGTCATACGCATTTTAAATATTTTATTTAAAGTTTTTCCATTCGGTTGGCAATTCTATGAATTAATGATAAAAATGCATTAACACGTTGAATTGCTAGCCAATTTTACATGGATTGTCCGTGACGTCACTATTGTCATTTGTTTAAATAATATATATTTCTATCAATCTGGACGAGCCGGTCACCGGTGTTAAAATAAGTGGAAAAAAGAAAATGAAACATTAGCAACGTTTTGCGAAAGTTGGTAGTCACGCGTATTCGCTAATGCTGCTTATCGTGCAAATTTCGAATACCAAACGCAAGAATAAATGGTTCATTATCTTTGAATAAGCTTTTTAGGATCTTTCATACTCCCGACGGCTTACAAGACTCACTTTTTTTATAAAAGCGGGTATCGACTTACTCTTCGACCTCCAACCCTCTCGTAAAACGTGACAATGACTCGTATAGACGATTATCTCGAACTCGCGAATGTTGAATTCAGTCGAGCGTGGCGTTCGGCTTGTGTATTGGCTAGACTCGGTGAAAGCTTTTCCTCCGATGGCGTAGGCAACCCCACATATCCATTTTTTTTTTCCTCGCGACTCGAATCGAAACTCGATCCATTGTTTCCCGATGCCACAGACTTTTTCCATTATATTTCTCTTTCCTTTTCTTTCATTCTTTCTTTCTTTCTGTATCCCTTCTCTCGTTGTGCTTATCGTTTTTTTCTTTTTTTTTCTCTTTTATACCATTCGTTTGAATACTTTTACAATTAATAACACGACGGTTCTAATAAGATCTTTGTTTGTAGATTCTTATAAAATAAATAACCTACTTGCAAATATTAATAACCAACCAAACTATAAAAAGATTATAGTCATAAAGTGAGTAAAAGTATATCGTTTCTCATTGCCGATCTCCACGAAGCGAATACCTAAAACGTATAACTTTAAACAACATGTGTATTTCACGAAAAGGCGAATAAAACGTGAACAAATAAGGAACGTTGGTTAAAGTCATGGCAGGGGAGAACGATCCAAGAAAAGAAATGTTTTCTATTTGCAAGAAAACCACGAGACTTTGCTGGCGCCGTGTCTATTATTTCCCTCGAATTCGAGGTCAGAATCATTTCGCTTTTATCAGAGGCGAGAGAATTGGCTTGTAACGTTGTAAATCGTATCGTTTACTCATTGTTCCAGTCTCTTGTTAGAACGAAAGATAGATCGATCGATCGATCTATGCTTTCCAAGCCAAAATTCCTGATATATATCTTCAGTATTTTTTAGATAAATAAATATACGAGTACATGGGTACAACCAACACGTAAGTTACGCGTGTCTACTACTCGCATATACAAAACTCGGTATCTTAATTTAACCTGCCGATACTAATATGCCTTCTTGGTTTTTACTCGAGGGTTGATTGATGTTGAAATTAACGGAAACGTAAATCACTTTGGAACGCGCGTATCAAGCTGCGAGTTGAGCTGCGTATCGAACTGCGTCAAGGTTTGTGACCGAAAACGCCGAAATAATTCTACGTTTTAAACGTGATTGAAACTCTATGCGACTTGCGAAAAAAGTCAAATTATTTGATAAAGTATTGATACATTAACATATTATCTGAAAGTTACACAAATCCGTAGAGGGTTTAATCGGATAGATTTTTAGGATTCGAATTTCTAGAATCGTATTTCTGATGAGAAAAGTTTATCATAAATATGCATACGAATATAATATGGGGAAATTAGAAAATACTGGGTATACCTGGTATACATACACACGTGTTTCTCACGATCCCTCGCGGAATAATGTTATGCCACGTCGAAAGATCGAAAATGAAATCCAAACCCAAGAGAGATGAAATGTCAAAGAGCGCATTTATAAATACATTGAAATCGTGGGGTTTATTTATAACAGCTTCGAACTTCCAAGTCAAGACAATCGATCTCTTTCTCCGATCGGCGCGTATACGTACCCTAAAAGGAAATTAGTCTCATCTAAGCGATATAGCGATTTTTCATGGAAGAGAATCTCTCGTGGTTCACCCCAACCTAACGTTTATATGTTAGCAAATACGTATAAATGGATGCATATTGTGTGTGTATAAGAGCTATACCAAGAGAGCAAGGATGCACGTTAATTCAACGTGTTTTGTGCGATAAAAGATATTGATCGGAAAGTTTCCATCCGTAAGGAAAAGGAAGAGGAGGAAAAAGAAGCAAAGAGGACAAGGGAAGAGGGTGAGATGAGTCGAAGTCGGTCGTACGGAGCGGTTGGACATAAAAATCTCTTCCTTCACGGCAATAAGTTTCATCGGAGTTTACTCGACGTTCATACGAGAGAGAGAGAAAGAGAAAGAGAGGAAAAAAAAAAAGAGAAAACGACTTTTCGTTTCTTCGAGGTTACCTCGAGGACGATAAAAAAGAACGACAACCATTCTGAGGCAAATCAAAGTCGATTTTCAAAGTATATATGTCTTCTCTGGTCTCTCTATATTCTATCCGATCACCGCTCGTTTTACTTCGCACGACTAGTTTCGTCGATATCGAATATCATTAGCCCGAATATCGCGCAAACACGCTTGACCGAACCTAAGCTTTTGTTTCTCGAACGGATGACTCGAATAGTACATATGTATGCACTTGCAAGAGAGACGAAGACATTTTTTTTCTCCCTTACCTAGTAGTTGGGTCCTCAATAATATAATATTTTCAGCCGAGTTGAAGCAGTGACACTTGGCTAGATCTAACGGGGGAGAAAAATGAGTTGGCTGTATTTTTTGTTAAATAGGAAAACTAAACCTTTCCTCTCTATCTTTAGAGTTAACTCTAACGATCTATGGAAATTTTGACGAAAAGTCAGATTCACGACGTCGTAAGAGGACTTTCGTTATAAAGTTCATCGCACGTATTACCCAGTAAAATCCCGCACATTCCACACAGTAAATCCTTCGTTCTTTCCAAATCGACTTTTCGAAGCGGTCGAAAGCCTTGCGATGAAACATCGGTTGAAGCTGACTCCTACATAGTTTATCTTTCGAAATTTTCTTTCTCTCTCGCTCGGTCCTCATCAGCTTTGCTCCGAGCTATCGTATATTTATTTTATCGCGATCCACATTCGCATACTCGGGAATAGGAAGGAAAGAAAGAAGGAAGGAAGAGAGAAACGGAAGAGAAGATGTTCGTTAAATTTATCGTTGAACGTGAGGGAGAAAAAAAAAACTGAAGAAGAAGGTGAATCTGCCGGAAGAGTAGCAAAGACCTCCTTCGGTTTTAGGGCCGGTACTAGTTTGGAATTAGGTTGACTACCCATCCTCCAAATCCCTTGTTTCCGTCAAGCTCTTCGCGTTATCTGCTTTATCGCGTTGCACGTGCTCGAATCAATAATTTCGGTCGAGACAATCCGTAACGAAGAATGAAATTTTTCACGAAGGGCACGCCTTTAACATCTCTCGCGTATATAAAATAAAAAAAAAAGACACGAGCCCGATAAATAAAAAAAGAAAAAGGGAGCGTTTAGTTTTATATCGCTAAATGTAATCTACCTATTAACTACTCTCTTTGTCGAGCAACTGAATTAATCTGATCGAACGATATTATAGACGCAAATTTGCATTAATAATATTTATAATGAATATGTCTGTATTTTATCAAAATAATCTACGTAACTAAATAAACGTTTTACATAAAACGACGGGGAAGCTGGGGGAGGGGCCAATACTTGCTGGGATGAACATTTTACATAAATTCTACTACATTCGCGCGATGTGTAATAAATTATCATATTTACCAGCCCCTCTCTCTCTCTCTTCTATCTTCTATCTTCGTATTTTTGTTCTCTCTTTTTATTTTCCGTGTCCGTCTAGAATTTGTTCTGGAAAGCATTGCACCGTTTACTGGGTCGCGTTTTGCCCTCGTCGAGTATAGTAAAATGACGTACGTACGACATAAGTACCAGAAGTCGTGCGTTATCCAGGACGGAAAATACGCGCGCCATTTTAATAACTGCCACTTCGAGAGAGACCCATGTATATGTGCTCTCGCGATAGAACAAAAACTTGTGTATATGCGTGCATGCGCTTGTTTGTATGAACGAGAAATCCATATAAATCGGCATATAGAATAAAACACAGAGACATTTGAGATTTTTCTTTTGGTTCTTTAGAAATTTGAATTTCGCGACTGGTCCGGTTGATCGACCTCGATGCTAAAATTATTTTAGGAGCGTTCGTTATAATCATTAAATAGATACCTATCTGGCAATCGGTTTGGCAGTCGACAGCACGCACAGCTGACTCAAGCTCTTACTCAAATTTATTATTTCCTACATTTTCTTTTTTTTCTTTTATCGCAGCCGCGAGAACATCTAGAATAAAACAAAGTCTGGCGGAGAAAAGTGGGAAAGCAAGTTTATTTACGATACATCCCCTGCTGAGATAGGACATTGTTTTTATTTAGATACTATATCCGAACCACCAAAGACGACTTGTTTATCTAATTGTAAAGGAAAGTTTAAAAAAGGCATTAATATACGAATGATCTTGCATCTGCATTCAGGTTATACGCAAAGTAATATAATACATTAGGAAGTATGAAAAAGTATGTAAAATTTCTTGATATACGATCTCCACGTTGATCTCTCGGGCACATCGAAGACGTCTTCAAGCTCGTAGGGAGCCGATTCCAAGAAAACTTGGCAAATGTTCTTCGAGGACCATCGGGGGTAACGATGAATCATTGGGATTAGAATTTCGGATAGTAACGTACGATACTACGAATTTATGCGAGAGGATGTCCTTATATTCTTACAAATAGTACAAAATCTCTACGATAAGAAAAAAGTTAATCTAGGGGAATGTAGAAAAAGAAATATAAAAAAAATGGTAAAAAGATAGAAGAGAAGAGAAGAGATTCTTTTTATCTGTTTCATTCTTTCTCTTTCCCTCGAACGCACGCACGTTCGTTCGTTCGCTCTCCCAATCAGAGTCCGTTGACTCTTTTCTCAAAAAATAACGTCGTTGTGGTCGTTGCCTGTAGCAGCATCCTTGTACCCGACGCAAACCAGACGCAAACCCAACGCAAAAGGTACTCAAACTTACCGCATATCTTTGGAAGATAGAGTAGCTCTGATGATAGAAACGATCTTGTGCGTATCACGTGAACCGGGCGTATCCGCTCCTCATATCCGTCTTCAACGCGTTATCCACTTTGTTTTTCTTCTCTAAAGAAAAAAATTAAGACAGCAAGAGATCCTCGATAGATTAAAACGTCTAACCGGTACTCCTCGCAGCTTCTTCTTAATTATTTTTCTTCCGTTTCGCAAAAGTCTCTGCCACACTCTGTAAAAATGCTTTCTTCTTACGTACGCACTACCATCGTTGTCACCAACATCACCACCATCATCATCATCATCATCATCATCATCCTCATCATCATCATCATCATCATCATCATCACAAACGGCACCCCAAAGATAACGTAGCACTAGACCAGTAGCAAGCAACGTCACGATCGTCGCTGCTACTCTCTTTTTCTCTCTCTTTCTATCTGTCTATCTATCTCTTGTTCTCGCTCTCTCGTGTAAACTTATAAATAGATATCTGGGTACGTTCGATTATATTTATATATATGTACCGACGTATACGCGAGCGGTACGCATACGTATATATATGTGTGTCTATACATACATATAACACGCGCGTGAAAAGAGAAACGAGAGAAGAGGTGGCGACCAAGATAACTTGGAAGGGGGTTGAACGTGTTAGCGGCACTACGGGGTAGTTTATCGCACCGTGTTCGTTCCTCGCGTTCTTTCGGTCGGTTTGTCGGTCGGTTTGTCGGTTGGTTGGTTGGTTGGTTGGTTGGTTGGTTGGTTGGTCGGTACGTCGGTTGGTCGTCGGTCGGCACGATCCCAAATCGGTTGGCGCGCGAGCTCGATCGTTTCTGGGAAGAGAAGCGCGTTAATGGTGCGCGCGGATATACCTCTCCCTTTTATTTCCCTTGGAACGCGCCTCCTTCCGGATCCGCGGTGGACGCGCACGAGGGCGGATCGTAGTAGGATTCCTTTCACCTGCTATTATCTCCGCGTGTTTTTTTTTTTAAATCCACACTTTTCTTATATCTATCCTTCTATCTTTTTCTCACGCACACGTCAACGTCCCTTTTACTCGTCTCTCTCTCTCTCTCTCGCTCTCTCTCTCTCTCTCGCTCTCTCTCTATCTCTCCACGGCCAGTGCACCCTACGAATATATAAGTTTCTTTCTCTCTCTCTTTCTCTCCCTCGAAAAAAGATACTTTCCGGTGACGGGCGGAGAAAGAAATTCCACAAAAAGAAAAGAGACTTGGAAAGATTAGCGAGCTTTTCTTCCTACTTCTTTTTCGTTTTACGAAAGGATTGTCGTATGATCTAAAACGAAGATACACACTATTAATCCGAAGAGACAACGACGACTATTAGGACGTAGACGACGACGACGAAGACGAAGACGACGACGACGAAGACGACGGCACACGACACGCTCGAGTCGACGATACGTCGCCGGCTCGACGCCAGCGACGCCTGGCGTCGCGACGCCCC
>JACGTP010000658.1:0-15673 GCA_023678845.1 Mischocyttarus mexicanus
AATGTAAATGAAATATACAATAGTTTTTAAATTAGTTCATAGGTTTGTTAATTTTTGAGGTTATTTTAAGTTGCGCGCGTATGACGCAATTTTTAACATTACTCTGGTTGGAAAAAAAATTAATTTTCTTCCCGACAAGTACAAACGAATATGATCTACGTTAATTTACTTTAATTTATATTTAGATTATTGTTTTTTTCTTTTTGTTTATTTAATACCAAACAACGTAAAGCAACAATTCGAAATGTTTTTATACCGTAATAAAATTAATTCGAATTAATTAAGAACCAAATGGACATATTGTAAGAATAGCGTAAGAATTCAAACGTAGAATAAACACACATGCGCGTTGCAACGCGCCAAAAGGAATACTTTGAATGAATACCCAAGCACGTGTTCGTATTACTTTCATTATTTTATGATTAATTCTGCGTACATCTGTATGCGGATCTGTCGCAGAGGAAGACAAATTCGATGACACTGTTCATTGGTGAATTAGAAGACGAGGAAGACTCGCACGAAATTTCTAAAATTAAAGAAAAGAATAATCGAACTAACGATCAATTACCAATGGGTACTATTTGAGAAGTTCAAATTTACTTCTTATCAAATCTTATTCAAATTCATCTTTATTTTTATTGTTAAATTTAATGTACTTTTGTGAAAATAATCATTTCCAATTACAACCGTACGTTTGTTTGGTAATAATTTTAATAATTGTTCATAATTAAAATATTAGAACTTCTATATGAAAATATAAAATGATTTATGGATAGATCAGTAAAATAAATTAGAACAACTTAATAACAACAAATCTTTAAAGATTTGTTTAAATAAATCTCATTAAAATATCAACAATTTACTTACAATAACAAATACATTCTGAACAAACAGTGATATACTTTGGATGATTTTAATAGATTTCCTTTATAAAACCACTGTATTAAATCTATACAATAAATATAATGTTACATAATTTGTAATATAATCCAATAGGAATGATGAATGATTGTGAGGTCACTGATATTCTAATAATATCAAGAAATTAAATAAACTTTATCTTAAAACAATTTTTACGTTACACCTTTTAAAGTGATCTATTTTTTATTTTCATTATAAACTGTAGTCTTGTTTTTTTGTTTCTTTGTTTGTTTCTTTCTTTTTTTTTGCTATTTTCCTCATATATGTATTTATAGGTAAATCAATTTCATTATAAAGAATATTGCAATTTCATTTATAGTTGCTGTTTTCGGTTTCGTTCATTTCATCAGAGCATGTACAACAGCTTTGGCATTCAATGATTTTAAATCTGTATATGTTTGACCAGTTCCAACAAAAACAATCGGTTGACCGGTAATATATGTCATCGAAATAGCTGCACCCACCTAAAGATTTTATTGATCGCCAGATAGAAACCATTAGAATAAGAAAAATAATCAAAATCTATTATTAAAATAAATATTTATAAAAATGTTGCATACCTTGTCATCGATAGTGTCAAACTTAGTTAAAACAATGCCATCAATAATATGAGGATTCATAGAATTACTATAATCGGCTAGAGCTTGATTGAATTTGACTAGTTGGTCTACAGCTTCGTTTCCAACAAGAGCTTCCCCAACAAACAATACCAAATCTGGTTCATTAACTTTAATCAATTTAGCCAGGGCTCTCATTAAAGGTTCATTATCTTGCATTCTTCCAGCAGTATCTATTAAAACCACATCGAATCTGGAATCTTTAGCAAATCTAATAGCTTCCATAGCAATCCCGGCTGCATCTTTTCCATAACCTTTTTCATAAAGTTGAACCATTGATAGATTTTCGTGTTTCTCTGGAGGGTGAAGAGCATTTAGGTGACGCATATGAGTTCTCAATTGCTCTACTGCACCAGCTCTAAAAAATAACATCACCTTATATCAGAACAATTCAATAACTGTTCTAAATAAAATGGAAAAGCGCAAGACGAGATGAAATATTTAAACGTTCATAAAATTTCATTGAAAATATATGGCGTAATGAATATATGCATGATTAAAATCAATCGCATGATGGTACATGTACATATATATGTATAGTCGAATAATATTTGATATTTACCTAAATGTATCACACGCAGCAATAAGTACACGAAAGTTGTTTTCTATTAACCAAAAGCAAATCTTGGCCAAATTGGTAGATTTGCCAACTCCATTAACACCGCAAAATGACATAACGTATGGTCTATTATTCTTTTTAGCTTCGAAAGCATCTCTTAAAATATCAACTCTCCTTTTAGGAGATAATATTTGTACCAATGCGTCAGTTAAAGTGGCTTTAATTGTGCTCGTTACACTATCAAATGTACCAAGAACCTTTCCTTCCAACTTCACTTGAACGGAATTGCATAACTTCTGGGCAATATCAGCTGCTACATTTTTAGAAATCAAATGATCCTTGAATTTGTCTAAAACCGGAATCATATCTTCCTGTTTTAATGATTTATTGCCAACAAGGCTCTTAAACATAGAAAACATGCTATTTGTTTTCTTTTGTACTTGTGGTTTCGAATTTTTTATTTCTATTTCGTCAGAATCCTCATCATCCTCGGAATCACTCTCAACTTCCAAATCACGAATAGTACCCTTCATTTTACCCACCAGCTAATAAATTACGAAAAAAAAACAAATTAAGATAATCCTTGAAATGTCGTTAATAATCGTGTAAGCATATTAATTACATGCAAGGATATTTACTCCTCTATCAGCTGGAACGTAATCTCCTATTTCTTCCGGTTTATCTTTGGTACGTTCCAGCGNATTTGTTTTCTTTTGTACTTGTGGTTTCGAATTTTTTATTTCTATTTCGTCAGAATCCTCATCATCCTCGGAATCACTCTCAACTTCCAAATCACGAATAGTACCCTTCATTTTACCCACCAGCTAATAAATTACGAAAAAAAAACAAATTAAGATAATCCTTGAAATGTCGTTAATAATCGTGTAAGCATATTAATTACATGCAAGGATATTTACTCCTCTATCAGCTGGAACGTAATCTCCTATTTCTTCCGGTTTATCTTTGGTACGTTCCAGCGAAGCGAGATCTTTCGTAGTACCACCTAATTCCCAAACACGTGGTTTCTTTCCCGCTTTCTCCGACTTAGGACTTTTCCTATAAATTAAGTGGCAACCCTCTCGTTAAATGGAGGAATTACTGTTTACTTAAATATACATCTATGTCGATTCAAAAGAATTAACTTACTGCTTATCAGCTTTTTTCTTTGGCCCTGACATTTTTTGGACCAGTTTCATACGATTTGCAATAAGCGTTTCTTCGTCAACTTCTCCGTTAGAACTGATTTGTGATTTAGAAGATTCCAACTTTGATACTTCTTGTATCTTTGCTACAATAATTAATATCATAGTTATCAATGAATTATTCTTATATTTAAGAATATGATTGAAAATTGTATAAATATTTGTTAAGGTATGTAATAAGCAAGACTAGATGGCAACTTACTATGATCAATTTCATTATTGTTATTAGTTCCCTTCTTCTTTTTACCTGCGAAGCAAAAACCCCCAAATATTGTTAGTTTTAATTAATGCCAGTTGTAGAAAGCAAACGTTCGTATAAACGAAGATAGTTTTCCAAGTCCATTTAGTATAAGTCTCTATTAGATTTGTTTCGTCAATCACCAGATGACTAGCATGGGAATTTAATGTGTCAAAATTCTATTTAAATTATGAACAAAAATATTGATTTATTAACAAATAAATAGATAAATTATATACCCTGTTTTTTGTTCTCCTTGTCATCTTTTCTTTCTATCATACTAGCAACAGTCTTTTTAGATTTAAGACTTTCATCAAAGGTACGCATTTGCTTAGGTATTTTAGCCTGTGCACGTGCCCATTGTTCAGCGGCAACCAATACGTTATTATAATTTTGTCGAAATTCAAAATTCGAAAACCATTGAGACGATTCCAATTCATTTTTAAATTTATCTCTAAATTGTAAATGTATATCGTTTAAGAATTTATCTACGTAAGATAATTGAAGTATCTTTTGATACGCTACTACAAATACTAATTCAAATTCATTATCAAGTTTATATTGTAAACGTAATGACTCATGTTCAAACGTGTGATTTCCAGTACGTTCCTGAAATACAACGATTTTATTAATTATCATTATCGATCGGATTAGCATAGATTAAAAACCGTGAAATATTTTTAATAATAAAAAAAAGAAAATACATCGATAAAAAATAATTATTGACATTAGTAGATATAAGTCATGCCAGATGTTTGAAATACATACTTGCAAAATAACACTCCTAATTAAGGCATTAACGCTGGGTGTAAAAATTTGCGAAGTACTTTGGAAACACCATAAAACGATGCCACCTTTACTAAATATCGTAAAAAGGTCGAGCATGATTGTATAACTTTTTTTAATAATAAAGAAAATCGTTACACTAATCTCCGAACTAACCTCTCAATGATAGCGCAATTTTGTACACGTCAGAATACGTCAGATAATCTGACTGACAGTACTGGTATAACCTAAAAAACAAAAAGGAAAAAAGAAAGGGAGGGATACCAACGATCGAAGACAAAGTTTACTATATCCTAGTAACTTTGTAAAGGACCAATGAAAATCTACGACAGATGCAAATATAGAAAAAGAAAAAAGATGGCAAGTCGGAGATGAGAATGAAATACTAGAAATAAAATAGAGGAAGTAGAGGTTAGTAATGGCGGTTCGTTGGTGGTGCCAGCTATCGAGTGTTGCTAAATCGAGTTTGGTTAGGGCGCGGAGTGTGTGCCGGGCGGGGGCTGCAAAGGGGGTTGGTATATCGCTGACGTCACGTTCGGGAATGTCCGTGGACACTCGAGTAGCCCGATCTCGGCCGAACGGGTCAATGTCTGAGGAGGCTTCGAAAAATCCGTGCCTGGTGTGGTGTTCCCGTGTTCGACGAGTAAGTGGAGAAGTCGTCGTCGTTTATTGTCAAAGGAATAAGGCCTTATTTTCACGTTGGCTAAAACAGGGCCAATCGTTGAGCCAATATCGAAGTAAAATCATATTCCTCGATTTCGATATCATTGGTTACAGGATATCGGATAAGCAACGAAGAAGAAGAAGATTACGACGACGACGACGACGACTACGTCAGGAGGAGGAGGAGGAGGAGGAGGTGGTGAAGAAGGAGAAGGAGGACGAGAAGAAGGTAGTGGAAAAGAAGAACAAGGAGAACAACAACGACGACGACGAAGAAAAAGACGAGGGGACGACAATTATTCAACGTTTTGGCGTCTGCAGTTACAATCAAGAGTCCTAGTCCTACGCCCCCGTTCTTTTTTAAACCGTATTATTACTTCCGTGTCTAAACCGACGAAATGTCGCGAGCCTCTATGGCAAGTTCCTCACGAGAAGCCTGTTGAGAAAAGAGATAGGAGGAAGAGCTGGAGGTGGCGGAGAAGAAAAAGGAGAGAAGAGGAAGGAGAGTACTGAGAAACTAAGAGGAAGGTTCCTGCCACCAAAGGCGTACGGACCTGACAACGAGAGTTAGACAAGTGGAAGAAGAGGCGTAGTAGGACCAGGTCAAAAAGGGGAAGGATTTAACCAGAGGCTAGCTAAATCATAAGAAAGGAAGAAAAAAAAAGTGGTTGTCTTTGGCGCTCGCGTTAATATTCCAAGAGAATAAGTGTGCTATTGTGTGGAAGGAGAAAGAGAGAGAGCGAGAGCAAGAGCGAGTGTGTGTGTGTGTGTGTGTGTGAGCGAGAGAGAGAGAGAGGGTGAGAGAGTGTGTGAGAGGGAGGGAGAGAAAGAGAGCGAGAAGGTAGTAGTAACATAGTGCGGTGGTAGTAGTGGTGTGGTGCGTCGAGCCGATGATTTTCCCCCCTTGCGCGCGCGACCGTGGCACACGACGTTAAGCGATCTCGCTTGCGCGCGCGCACTCCCAACCAAAAGAAAAAGAAAGAGAGAGAGAGAGAGAGAGAAACTAGAATCGTAGGAGGAGAAGAGAAAAGCGTTCGAAGAAGAGGCGAGAGGTAGCGCGAGCGTCGAATTAGCGAAGAGAAGAGAACAACGACGAAAGAGACAAGACGACGACAACGAAGAGAGGGCTACGCGTGTTTACCCGAAAAGGAATTTTCAATAAATTCGTTCGCTCGATCGTTCATTGGTTCGCGCATATATCGGTGATATCCAATCGGAGTCAAAAAATAATCCAATCTCTCTTTTTCGCAAGTTCGCTCGATCGTTCTCTTGCTTGAAATCGTGTTGTGTAGTTAACGGTGCTGCTCTCGGTGGAGAAGAAGAAACCCGAGCCGTAATCCGAAATACTGCGGAGTAGAAGGGTGAAGACGAACGAAATAAAGAAAAAGATAGAAATAGTGCGGTTGGTGCGCCTTGCGCTCGTTCGCTTACGTTCTGATTGGTCCGCGCATTCGGTTGCGCTCCTTCCGATTGGTTCGCACTCGTTCGTGTTAATTCGCGTTGGTTCGCGCCTACGAACCATCCCGAAAACATCAACCCCTATATACCTCCCTCTTCGGTTACCACTGAAGTCGGTCCCGACGACGTTCTACCGCTACGAGTGTCATCTTTATCTCTGTCAGAATAGAGAAAAATTAAAAAAAAAGAACAAATAGACGGAATAAATAATTAGACAAATATCCACTCTATCTCTCTTTTATTCTCATTACGGTAACGAGCTTGATCGAGGAAATATATAAATATATATACATATATATACATTAAAAAAAAAAAAAAGATCAGATTAAAGAGATTCGAAAAAAGTGGCGCTTGGGCTATCCTAACGGGAGTTACTAGATTTTGACCGCAACGCGCCGCTGCAATCGCGCGGTCTAAACGAGAGAGAGAGAGGAAAGAGAAAGAGAAAGAGAGAGAGAGAGGCTCGACGCCTCCGTCCGTAAAATCGCGCCTTCGATCGGCGATCGCGCGTCGGGGGTTCCCTCCTCCTCTTCATCTTCTTCGCTCTGTGTGGTATCCTCTCCTCGTCCCTTTCCTTTTAACATTAGCAGTAGCGGTAGCTAGCAGCAGCCGCAGCTACAGCTACTAAACTGCAACTACACTTAAATAGCCACCTACCGCACTATTAAAATTTACTATTACCCATTCCTCTCTGATCCCTTCATCCATTCGTTCATCCATTCGTCGTCGTCTTCTTCGTCTTCGTCATTGGTACGTCGTTGGTGTCGATGGTGGTAGTGTTGGTGGTGAAAGAGAAGCAGGAGGAGGAGGTAGAGGAGGAGGTAGTGGTATAGAGGTGTAGGTGTATAGTGTGTCGTAACGCGGAGGTGTCGCTTCGTTGTCGTCGTCGTCGTCGTCGTCGTTGCTGCTGCTGCTGTCGTATTTGTCGGTGTCGTCGTGTCGTGTAGTGTTGTATCGTGCATGCGTGTGTAGAATAGATTGGAAAAAGAAAGAAAGATAGAAAGAAAAAAAAGAGAGAAAAAAAAGAAAAGATAGACAGAGAGAGACATATAAAGGGTTGAAGAAAGTAGAGGAGGAACAAGTCGGGCAAAGGGAGGGCTGCTGCTCGCCTGCAATGTGATAATCCTCTGTACCGTCATTGATGTCCGAGGTGGTGTCGTCTAGGAGGACAACGCGTTATTACCCGGTCCCTCCTTGTGAGGCATTTGCGAAGAGAAGGAAAAGGAAGCGGCACGGCCGGCCGACCAGGCGGCGGCCAGCGGAAGCAGCGCAGCCGCGCCAATAGCGGCCCTGCCAGGTGGAGCTTCCTCAGCTCCCGGCTTCAGGATGAGCGGCCGACCGAGGACCACCTCCTTCGCCGAGGGCAACAAGCCGCCCGCGAATCCGCCCCTCGGCGGCGTCAAAATCAGCAGTGAGTACTTGCCACCTTTCTTTGTACATATACGTATATAACTTGCCACCACATTTACATTCCACCCCCTCCCAAACCCTTCACATCTTTTAACAAAACTCTCTCCTATCTTCTCTATTATAATCCCCCACCCCACTGTTAACCATTTACCCTCCCTTCCTTCTCCTTCTCTCTACTTCTCTCTACCTCCGGTGAACATATCCACCCTACCTACCATCCAACCCCCCACTCTACTCTCCTATACCCTCTTTCCTACCAACCACCCCTATATCTCGTACACTATTACGCCTGGGATCTTCTCTATCCACCTTACCAAATAATACAGTATACGGACTTTATGAAGAGAAAAAGTATTAACTTCACACATTCGTGGTTTCATTTTCTAATACTATTATTATTTTAACCCTTTAAGCGGAGAACTAATTTAACAAAAACGTCGATGTCGTCTCTTATGTAATAAGACGTAAATGCGTAAAATTACAATTAGCACTTTGTTTAATATTATTCAAGAATAATTAAACAAATGATTTGTCCAGTTTTAATTTCCTTGTCTCATATTCAAAATATCAATAAATAATTAATAATAATAATACTATCAATAAATTAATTCATTCACCTAATTGAAAGGTTAATATTTTATTTTTTATTATTATTTTTAGAGATAGATTAATTTTGTAATATTCTCTGTCTAATCTTTTTGTTATCATTCACTTATATCGCTTTTTAATAACCTTTTCTTTTAATCTTCTCTTTTTTGAATTTATTTATAAGTTTGAGTTTCATGTTAATCGTCATTTAACGATTAAATGATGAAAGTATTACTAATTATACGCAATATCCATTAGAATGACAAAAGTATTTTTTTATGATTGCCTGATATTTTTTTTTTTATGTTAAATAATATATAGGCTAACTTATTGTAGGTTTGTTCGGTTAATGGGATTCGTTGTTCTTAGAAAACATTTATTTATTTTTTCTTCCTAATCCTTTTATGATCTTATTAGTTACTCTGTTGAACTCTTGAGTAATATAGAGACGTCATTCAAAAAAAAGAAAAGAAAAATATAATATATAATATTTACTTATATATATATATTAAAATACCAAAAATATTTTCGATTGAAAGATATAAGAAATATTGTAACTATATGTGTAGATTTTTAAATATAAATGACTAAAAATGTCTGGCATTACTTATTGGTCAAGGAATTATTTGCGTATGTGCGCGCGCATCATTTTCAAACGGCATTTAACCGCGCCACGTGTTGGATGAACCTATCGATGAGAGAAGAGTGCATCCTATGCGTTGCATTCTTGGCGGCCACCTGATTTACGTACACGTTCCTCCTTAACAGAGATCAAAGGAGAGAGAGACAGAATGTTACTATGTGTGTGTGTATGTGTGCATATGTAAAGATATCCTTGTCCCACGTACTCACTTTTCACTCTTAATAGTATTCGCGAAGAGCGAGCTGCATCTTGACGCGTTTAAAAAAGGGGTGACCTGTTTGCCACGTGTGTTCATCTCACCCCTATTACTTTCACGTTAATTATCTTTTTTCTTTTTATCCACCAAAGAAACCATTTCTTAATTACTTTTCTTTTACGTTGAAAAATTATAAACAACAAAAATTCAAACTATATTCTTCGTTTGTGAGATTTCGCGCGCTTATGCGACACGTGCGTTTATGTTCATGTGTGGTGCGTGAAATGAGAAAGAAGCTATTGGAAAATTCAATTTTATCATAGTTCGTTCTTTCGATTCAAATTTATATTGTGAAAGCTTACGTTTTAAATACATAATACAAACAAAAAATCTACGTAGATGCTGCAGTCGGTTCCCGAAGAGACTACTTGTAAGTCCGTGTTATTTTTTTTCCCCTCTCTCAAAAAGATATAATAAATATGTGTTAATTTATAAAAAAAAAAAAAGAAAAATGAGATGTTTTTCTGTTCTTGAAAATATTTCATGTTACAGCGAAGTTTGAATTATTTTACGAGTATTTTGATGTCAGTATTCATTTAAAAATCATTGTGTTTTTTTTTCTTTATTTAATAAAAAAAATATGGTTCATTTTCTTGAGAAATACTAGTCTTGAATTTTTATAGTTACGCTATCTTTATGTTTCTTACTGTCGTTATACTACGATCGTTTTTCATTCCAGAATAGTTTACCACATCTCTATCTACTTCTTCTATTTTATCCTAATATTTTTGTCTTTCTTTATCTCTCTGGTTGTTTTACTCCTCGCGAAAAGAATCATGCTCGATGTTGCTGCTGTTGGTGGTGGATTTTGTTGTATAACAGAAACAGGAGCAATACTGATACTAGTATTCTGGTATTAGTATTGCTTACTGTTGGTGGTAGTGTAGTGCAAGTATAGTAGTACTAAAACGAAATAAATGTTTTCCTCAGGGATACTTGGTCCATGTACGGGATACTCTGAGGCCATCCGATCTCTTAAATTATTCCTACTTCTTTTTCCAAGCTCACGAATTCCGCGTGAATAAAATATTCCTCGTATGTGCTAGCAAATATCGACCGTCTCTGACGCAAGAAAAAAAGAGAGAGAGAGAAAAAGAGACGTAGAGAAAGTAAGAGTAACATAGAAAGAGAGAGAGAGACAGTATACGTGTACGTAAAATAAGAGAGAGGAATGGAGAGAAAATAGACTATTTACATGTAGCAAGTAAAAGAGTAAAGAGAGAGACGTATATGCATACAAAAATCGGAGAGTTAAAGGGAGAAAAAGAGACGCATGTACGTAAAAGAAATTAAAGGAAGAGAGAGAGAGAGTTTGTTTGTTTGTATAAAAGGGAGGAGAAAGGGGTGTAGAAACATATAAGGCTGGAATAATTCTAAACGTTCAAAGTTTCTATCTTCTTTCTCTCTTTTTTTTTGGTATTTTTTTTCTTTTAATTTAGTATTTAACTAGCAGCTTGCCTCTTCCCTTTTTTTTTCTTCTTTAAAATCTTAAGTATGTTATGTGTAGGTAGATACGAAGGGATCCTTTATACGTACTCGTGTACGTGTGTATGTTTTATTCGCACATTTGATATCTATATATGTATATATACACTTTGGACGTTTTCCAAAGGTCTTCTTTAACCCACTTAACTGCCAAAAAAAAGATGACGCATGTTACGCTGCACTGCCGATAGATAATACGTCGTTAACTTATCAAACGAAATTATGCATATACTCGTATGCATATTAATACGCGGCCATTCTAATGTGCGAGTATGTGTAGAAGATAAATATGTATATTGATTATGAACGTGTGTTTTAATGTGCGTTAACTCGTCAATGCGGTTAGTATAATATATCACAATCCCTTTCGATCGTTTCATTTTCCGTATTAAGAATCTAGGTTGAATTTATTGATCTTGATAATATTAATTAATGTATCAATTAGATTTGAAAATAAGATTACATTTAATGAGCATATATATGTTTTAATATTTAATATTTTTTCCTTTTTTTTTTATTATTATTCAAGTTATATTTATTATAATTTATTGAATAAATTCATTCATTATTTCATTCGTAGAAAACACGTAGAAAATATTCTAATCAAAATATTCTGGTACAGGTTTATGTTAGAATAATGAATGAATTGAATTATTTAATGAATACGTTGAAAGAAATCGTATCTGGTATGATAGGTTATTAAAATATACTTTGACAATTATTACTCGTCTAAACTCGATATGATTTATTGTATAAGGATAAGGGGATGGGTGGGGGTGGTTAGCCGAAGGAAAGGAAGAGGAAGAGATATATAAGCTGGATTATATTATAAAAGGCCGTGCGTCGATTATAATTTCGTGCCAAAATCATATGTATAACTACACCGACGTGTCACAGGTACGAGAATAGCATCGGACATGTTTCATCGTCTCAGCTTTTCAGCTTTTCAACGGGAAAGTTTATACGGCGCTTATACATAAATCCGATAGCCAACTAAAGTGAAAAAGAGAAAGACTCATCTCATAAATTAAATGATGATTGTCGAGAGAGAGAGAGAGAGAGAAAGAGAGAGAGATACACTTATTCCTGATTCAAAGCTTATTATTTATTCTTTATACCTTTAGAATTTACCGTCAATACTTTTGATCGACTCGAAAATCGATATTTTCAATTACCTCGTTTAATGGAAATTTATCTCGCCCTTATTTTATTTTATATTATATTATTTTTCTTTTAAATATTTGTAGCGTCGAAAATGAATACACGTAAATATATCATAATAGAATTTATTAATCATTCTTTATATTAAAAATGTTAATCGGGGCATGAACTTTCCCTATAACCCAATATTATCATGCGATGTAATTATATACGCTATCGGTGCAAATAATTTGATTACATTATAAGAAATAATTGAAAGTTTGCTTAAATTAATGCGCTATCCAATTTTTCTTACAATCAGTATATTTTTTTTTTTTTATAGTAAATTAATTGTTCGTTGAAACAAATAATTTTGACCGGTAGTAATAATGTATGTTATACATAATAAACTCTAAGAAGAATGCACAAAGTTGAACCGTCGATTAAACAATTTTCTACTTGGTGTGATACGCGTTTGTAAGCACGAAGGAAACTCGAGAATGATCAGGGGTTGGTTGGAGAACGTACAGCAAAGTAGGTCAATATCCTAGGCTCTGTCGGGTTGACTGCAGCGTGTCATTCGCTGTGTCATTCGCCGTGTCATTTGCCGTAAACCGAGAGAGCTACCACGTGAAATAAGATGCCCATATTTTATCAACATTTCTCTTTTTCTTTCGATCTACCTTTAAACGATATTTAAACAACAAAATAGAAATAAAGAAATAAAAGGAGTTTCGAGCAAGGTAATAAAAATGTGAAAATAAAAAAGGAATGAAAGGTAAAGAAGAAAAAGAAGAAGAAGAAGAAGGAAGAAGACACGACGGACGTTCATTGGGTTAGACCTTAGTCCTACAAGGGGTTTAATGAAAATTAGTAATTAGCGTATAATGCACATGCGCATCTCGCTAATCAAGAATAGTGTCACCGGTAACGCATTAATCCCATTAACTATATTTAGAAAACTTGTTACTCCTTGCACTATCGGTCTTTCCTCTCCTTTTTGTTAACTTTCTATTTTTATCTATTTATCCTATCTAATTATCCCCCACGCTTAAATAAATCTAATTGAGTTATCCTTTTTATCTATAGATGATTATATTATATATAATTAGAGACATAATATTTCTATCCTTCAATCTATTAAGAAAAAAAAAAACCTTAAATGATATTCAAATAAAAGCACAAGTTCCTTCTCAATTTTTTTACAAGTCTCACGATATCTTCAACACACTGACAGAATCTAATTACACTACCAACGTTAACTTTTCGAGCTTCGTTATAAGCTAACATAAGTATTATATATACGTGAACCTCGAGTGTGTCGAGCTTTCAGTTAATATAGGAACTGGAAAGTAAAGCTTGTTGCATGCGATCGAAATGAATTCTAGGAATGCTCATTAACTATAATACTAGTTTTCTGACCATCAAGGAACTCATGAATGTCATTAATGTGATGATCCATCGTAAACACATTTATCTTTTTATAAATTAGACAGAATGATATAATAAACCCTAATAGTGTAATACTATAATTTTATTTATTTATATATATATATATTAGGTTGTCAAGTATGAAATGGAGCAAATTTCAATTCAATTATGTGCATTTTTGTTTTAACTCCATTTCATACTTGACAACCTAATATAACAGAGAGAAATAAATTTCCAATTATTGTTGTTAACGATCAAACCGATATGTCATCAAGTACCGAATATGATACGCGCATGCGTAAGTGCGTAAGAGTATACTAATGGGATCTGGGTCAATATGCCCCTATAATATTAAACTATTCGCAATGGAGAGACCACGATTACATAGGTGATGGCACGCAAATTTTACCTACTATGTTCGAGAGAGAGAGAGTGTGTGTGTGTGTGTGTGAGAGAGAGAGAGAGAGAGATGGAAGGAGGAGGAAGAGGGAACGGGGGGTAGAGAAAGGGGAAAGAGCTTTCGCATCGATCGATGCTTTTGATTCGACGTTGTCCACTTTCCTCCAAGTGGACTTTGATAGCATTTACCCATCACACTTTATATGGGAAACTCTCCTATAAGGAATGAAATTATTGTATACTTATATTTCCAATTAATATAATTGCCATATCGATCAATATTATTAAACAAATTATAGTTAAAAGGAACATTTTTAACATTTTTGTATGTGCGAGAGAGAAGAAACATTTTGTTCGAGTTAGATAGAACAAGGTTCACCTGTTGTGTATGTGTATGTGTATGTGTGTGTGTGTTTGTGTGTTTGTGTGTTAGAAAAAGAAAGAAATAAAGAGAGATGCAGTGTCGCACTATGCCAAGAATCTTTTTTTGGACATGAACTTCGTAGATCAGACTGCGGATATGCAGCTTTTAATCCTTTCACTGTCATAGTTTAAAGCACAGATAAATTCTACAAATTATTTGATTATTTTTAAAAATATTACACCAACATTGTTAAGTAGGAAAATACTGTACGAGCAGACAGGACTAAGAGGGATGAAGGATAGTTAAATCGTTTTGAACGAATATAACAAAACAGTCTAATCGTGCTCGGTGTTCATCTGTTAGGGAGGGTGATGGGTGGGTGGTTGAGAGGAAGGGAGGATACTAATTTAAAAATAATCTCACGTGATCATCCTTTTCTGTGATATAATTACGTATCGATATTGCCCTCTCGGTTGTTGCCAGGCACGATTTCGAGGTAACGAAGAAAGGGTCTACTTCTACTCCTGTCTTCGAGTATCAAGGATCGATTATCCTACTCTTCTTAACCACGAAAAAGTAGGGAGGAATGGAGTGAGAAGAGAAGAAAATAAAAATCAAAGAAAAAAAAAGAGGGAGAATAGTCCTGACCCGAATCAACTTATATAGTTAGTCGACAGAATCGATAATCGGTCTTTCTTCAGTCAACTTCTATCCCCTCCTTTCTATTTTTTTATTTTTTTATTTTTTTATTATTGGTACCGTTAGAGGTATATCTGTTATATAATCGACGGCCTTGGATAAGAAATCGATCAAATTTCATTCGAACGAACATTATCTTGGTGTACGACATTAAAAAAAAAAAATATTTGATTCTAACAAGGACTCGGACAAATAGTAACCCCTACCTCTCTCTCTCCCCAAAGATTTTTTTGAAACCTTACACACTTGTTAGATGTTGATGATTGATACTATCAATTAACCTTAGAACTAACTTCTATCAACTTTTTCCGAAATATTGATAAACTTTTATAAATAGCTGAATACTTATATGTACATATTTATTTCATCTGTTAACATTAAAGTTGTCAGTAGCTTAGTGGTTAAGGGCGCAGACTTACTCGTAACCACCCTCTCGGTGGTTCAAGTTTCCTTGGGTACACTTTTTTTTTTATTTTTTTTTTTAAATAATTCCTAGTAAGGATAAATAGTTAAATCTGTTGGTAGATTTTGTACGATGCAATTTATTGCATATTTGAGTATTGTTTCACGTTTTTCTCTTTGTTACATCGAGGATATTCGTTTCTTGGTGTAGCAGGTGTCACGACCTTGGCCATACGAGTGCAAGTAAGGTTAAAGTTGAACGAACGTAGTTGGAATTATTCATTCGTAAAGAGAGTGTGAAAGAAAGTGGAGAGGGGGGTGGGATGGCAAAGGTGTGTGTAAAAAATTATCTGCAAGCAAACGACGAACGTTCTTCATTCGTTCCTTCGCTTCCATCACTTTGTTTGACAAT
>JACGTP010000659.1:0-22244 GCA_023678845.1 Mischocyttarus mexicanus
AAAAATGTTACCGGCGTATTCAATTCATTTAAGATATAATTTAATAACATTAAGAATTTAATTCATTTTTATTGTGACATTGATTAAAAGTATAATAAGTGGTGTGTCAAAATGAATAAAAAAGCTGTCACCGCATTTTATTTAACATTAAATATTTTCTTTTCCATTGTTATAGTATTATTAAATAAGTGGCTATATATCCATACTAAATTTCCTAATATTACATTGTCCATGATACACTTTATTATTACATTCATCGGTTTACTCATTTGTCAGAGAATGTATGTTTTTTGCGTCAAGGATATAGATATTAGAGAGATGTTATTTATTGCTGTTACATTTTGTGGATTTGTTGTATTAACAAATTTAAGTCTCGCTCATAATACAGTTGGAACGTATCAAGTAGCTAAAATGCTAACAACCCCTTGCATTATATGTATGCAAATATTGTTTTATAAAAAGCACTTCAGTATTCTTGTTAAATTGACATTAATTCCAATCATTATTGGCGTTATAATGAATTTTTATTATGACATACAATTTAATATCATTGGAACGGTTTATGCAACGTTGGGAGTATTTGTGACATCTTTATATCAAGTTGTACGATATACTTTTATTAAAATTTATAGTCTTTTATAGCTAGCAAGCAAGAAAGATTTGATTAAAGTTAATAAAATCAATATCTTTACTGAATGGAACTTTAATCACAGTTGGAAGAATATACTTACTGAAAGTACTTAATGATAATGCATATCTGTTCTTTTTTTAATTATTTATATGAAACAAATTATTCCAGCTGTGTTTTTAAATAACTATTAAACGCGCTAGACTAAAAGAATCTTAGTTTTATTTTAGTCATTTGATTCAAGTAAATGTAATTGCATCTATAATACTTGATCTTTATAACATGATAGTTTATCTAGATATGAACCTCTTCTATAATTTCTGTTTTAGTTAATTAACAGAAAACAAAAAGAGTTTCAAATGGATCCTATGCAGTTGTTATATTATCAGGCTCCTTTATCCGCAATTATGCTGTTTATTGTTGTACCATTGTTGGAACCAGTTGGACAAACTCTCAATTACAATTGGACATTTTGGGACATAGTATATAGGCTTACTAATATTATAGTTCCATTTCATACTTGACAATTTAATATAATAATGCATATTTTATTGGCTATTTTTTCATTTCAGTTCATGGTTATATCCTCTGGTATAGTTGCATTTTTTGTAAATCTAACATCTTACTGGATAATAGGACAAACCTCACCTTTAACGTATCCTTTGTATTAGTTAGATTGTTAACAAATTTTTATCATAATATTTTATATACACCTTCATTTTAAACTTAGATATAATATGGTGGGACATTCCAAATTTTGTCTTTTACTTTTGGGTGGAGCTATCGTATTTCATGAAACTTTAGCAATGAATCAAGTAATTGGAATAACATTGACATTAACCGGAATTATTTTGTATGCTCATGTTAAGGTGCTCCTTATTGTCTAATTTATATATAATGCGATTTATATTTGTATATTTAACAAAAATAATCTGTACACGTATTAAAATATCATTTTTAGATGAAAGACATACAAAATGTTACCTTGGAACTTGCAGTAGAAGAAAGAAAGCCTCTGTATAAAGTGTAATTTTTGTACAAATAAAAAACGTTACAAAGTTTACAAGCATTTTGTATTATTTCAAACATAATCAACCTTTCCAAAATAAATTATATAAAGAAAAAAATGGAGAAATTACGAAATTAAAAAAAAGAAAAAGTTGATTTCAGGAAGTAAAAGGGTCAACGTCGCACCAAGGGCAAAGGATTTGGGCCTCACCAAACTTAATGTATATAATGCGGCGATCGGAAAACAGGCGGAAGGCTGTAGGACATTATTTCCCAGGTGCATCGGACCCCAATAACTGCATGTTTTGTCTAAGTATATATACTAAAGTATTTTACTTTGTGCACTAGCGAGAAAGATATCGTTTCTTATGCCATCTATGTGTAAAGAAGTCAAATATAAACGTTATGTATATTACAAATGAGAAATATAATATATAAAATATAAAATATAAAATAATAATAATAGTAATTGTATTTTATAGTCTGACATCAGACTAGTATTTTTATTTGCAATATTTTCTCATTACAGTAGGGACTCGATTTCGTTTCTGTTTCGGGGGAAGGAAACTTATCAAAAGGGTTTCCAGTAGGCGTGGTTCGATTATTATACACCAATGAGAATGGACAACTGCTACTTATTAACACTATTAAACTTACAATGAACCTAATGCCCGCGATATTTAAAACCATTAATTAAATACACTATTAAATACTATCACAGTGTCATTTAATTTATCAAATTCTTCATATTAATTATTATTTAATAAATAACTACTTATAAACTAATTAAGTAATTACACTATGAATGCTTCATTTTAAAATGTTTATAATACTTTTGAGGTTATGTTACCGACATCACGTGGATTGTTCATACATATAAATATGCCACGCACATCGCTATATTCCCCTAATTTCCTATAGATGAAATCTTATGGGGAAGGGGAAACGCTTTGAAGGGACGAAACTTTTGAGAGCGAAATGAAATCGAGTTTCTACTGTATTTACATTGCTATAGCAACTATTATTTTTTAATAAGAAATATAAATGCTAACAGGAACTTAGGTTAACGATCAAACATGTATATTGGGAATCGACATGGGAGCGGAGTCATTATATATATGTATACATCATGGTCGCTCAATGACATACAATTAATTATGTATACAGTTTTGATCTGCTCTGCTGTCACAAACTTTCAATGCACATCGATTACTGTTAGTACTCTTCTGTCAAAGTTCAAACACTCCAATCTCCATAATTTATTATTTTTTATAAATAATTTATAATGTTTACTAATTTTCCCTATGCTAAAGGGTCTTTTAATAGTTCACAATTTTGGCCACGAGATGTCATGTAGTCAATGTCGTTTGCCAATACATAACTTTGCTGCATCACTATAGGTGATATAAAGCGCAGTTAGTACAAGAGAGTATAAATTTGGGTAATTTGGTGAATATTTATTATTATTCTGATCAATTAAAGTTATTGCATTATGAAGATCGAAGAAGTTAAAAGTACTGCAAAAACGCAAAGAATTTCTGCCCATACTCATATTAAAGGTTTGGGTCTTGGCGAAAATGGTATAGCAATTCAATCTGCTGCCGGTCTTGTTGGCCAAGAATTGGCTCGTGAGGTTAGCTTTGTTTTTAAATTTATATATTTATCATTATTAATAATAATATTATTTTAAATTGTATTGTAAAATAACTATGATCTTTTTATAATTAATATTATTTGTTATCTTATATTTTAACACATTGCTGACAGGCCACGAGTAAACACGTGAAACTAGATATATTTGTAAAAGTATTGTGTACCATTATACGTAGGTAATTGTTATACTGCTTATCATACCAAAAAGAAATATTAAAAGTTAAATAATAAATAAAAATTATTAAAGTTTATTTATATTGTCCTACTTCTACATCTAATTATGAAATGATAACCTGTAAAATTGCAAGTCAACAATGTGTTAATACAATGTTTTTTTTTTCTTCATTGCTGTTAACATTATATTACAATTTAAATAAATTTATATATTTTTTCCTTTACAGGCAGCTGGAATTGTTGTTGATATGATTAAATCAAAAAAGATGGCTGGTCGTGCAGTTTTGTTAGCAGGTCCTCCTGGTACTGGCAAAACTGCAATTGCTTTGGCTATTGCACAAGAACTTGGTAGCAAAGTACCATTTTGCCCGATGGTAGGGTCTGAAGTTTACAGTTCAGAAATTAAAAAGACAGAAGTACTTATGGAAAATTTTCGAAGAGCTATTGGTTTGAGAATTAAAGAAACTAAAGAAGTATATGAAGGGGAGGTTACTGAATTGACTCCTATAGAGACTGAAAATCCTATGGGTGGTTATGGAAAAACAGTATCTCATGTTGTTATTGGTTTGAAAACAGCTAAGGGAACTAAACAATTAAAACTTGATCCTTCCATATACGAATCTCTATTAAAGGAGAAAGTAGAAACTGGAGATGTAATTTACATTGAAGTAAACAGTGGTGCTGTAAAGAGACAAGGAAGAAGCGATAACTTTGCTACTGAATTTGATTTGGAAGCTGAAGAATATGTTCCATTGCCAAAAGGAGATGTACATAAGAAGAAAGAGGTCATTCAAGATGTAACTTTGCATGATTTAGATGTTGCAAATGCTAAGCCACAGGGAGGACAAGATATAATGTCAATGATGGGACAACTTATGAAACCAAAAAAAAACAGAGATTACAGGTAAAATTATTTTGCTTACCCACAATACCTTAAATCAAAACAATTGTTTTTATGTATAACGTTATTTTTACTAATGCACGTTTGTTACATTTTTAGATAAACTACGAAAAGAAATCAATAAAGTGGTGAATAAATTTATTGATCAAGGAATTGCTGAATTAGTACCAGGAGTATTATTTATAGACGAAGTTCATATGTTAGATATTGAAACGTTTACTTATCTTCATCGTGCCTTAGAAAGTGCTATAGCACCTATCGTTATTTTTGCAACAAATCGTGGTCGTTGTGAGATTAGAGGAACCGAAGATATAATATCTCCACATGGAATACCTTTAGATTTATTGGATCGATTGCTTATTATACGCACGTTACCTTATTCAAGAGAAGAAATTGAACAAATAGTTAAATTACGAGCAACTACTGAAGGATTACAAATAGATGATGATGCATTAACTACTCTTAGTGAGTTAGGAACAAGGACAACTCTACGATATGTGGTGCAACTTTTAACTCCAGCAGCATTGACAGCTAAAATTAATGAACGTACAAATATTAAAAGAGAAGATGTAGAAGAAGTAGGCACACTGTTTTTGGATGCAAAATCATCTGCTAAAATCCTAACACAAAATAAAGATAAGTTTATGAAATAAATCTTACATTTATGTTTTTTATTTATTATGTTCATTATATCCCTCTAATCTTAAATTTATTTTCTTACATTTAAATATTATCAAGCTATAATAAAATTATATAATTTTGTAATATTTCTCTGATTATATAGAAGGAATATATTCTAATTATATCTGTAATCATAAACAAAATTTGTAGTTATATTCTTCTAAATATTAATTATTTAATTAAACAAGTTCAAAATAAACTCAACATGCATTGACGTAAATTAACAAAGTATAAATATGTTTTTATTTCAACATTTTTCTATAATGCAATAAACAGGCATTTGTTTTTAACGTGTTGAAATTTAAAAGATATTTTAATATTAAAATGAAAAATCTTGTTTACATTTCATCTAAAAGATAAATACATAATATTATAAAAATTATATTATTGTAAATGATCTGTAACTTAGGTTAAAAACAGTTCATGTTGTAATCAATGATTGTGACATCATTTGATGATACCAGTATACAGAGTATAAAATCTCTCTACTATAATGATTCTTCTTAGTGTCTTCATACCATTCGGTATTGTTAATAACGTCGATATACTTAAGAATAATAATAGCAAAACAACCAGGAATAAAGTACAGTAATATTAGTTTTTTTTTTAAGTATTAAAATGTATTCTACTTTGAGAGTAATGCAATGTTCAAAACAACTAAGTAAACATAATAAAATACCATTGCATACACATAAATCTTACAATAGTACATTAACAAGTATTGAAAGACTACTTCCTCAAAAAGATGAATTTCAAAATAGACATATTGGACCTAGAGAATACGAATTAACAAAAATGTTGCAAACTATTGGTTTCAAGGTAAGATTACCTTGATTTTTATATATTATAATCTTTATAAAATTATTTTAAACATATATATTATATTTTAGGATTTAGAAGAATTAACAAAAACTGCTATACCAAATCATATTCTTTATACTGGAGATTTAAATATCGAACAGCCAGTCAGTGAGTAATTTTCTATTGTTTTGTCACTTGTATTACTTTGCATAGATATTATCTGTAAGAAAAAATTAGAAAACGTGACAATTCACGAGACAACTGTGATAACTACTATGATACGATAACCCTTATATGTATTTATATTAATATAATTTAAGAAACATTATTTTTACTGATAGCATCATTTAAAAAAGTATATTTTTATTGCAATTATACTATCTGTCATGCACCTATTTGTTTTATAAATTAATATTTCTATAATATATATATATATATATTATACACAAGGCATATATAATTATTTTAATAGAATTTATCAGTTTTTCTTATATCTCATGCAGCTTATCTAAAGTCATAGAGGTCAATCTCGTGATTTAAGTTAACGTTCACGTGATTCTTTCAACACAATACTACATTTAAAATGTGATTTATTTTAATGTTCTTATTACATATATTTTTATTGTATTATTTAATGATATTCATTAATTCTTTATATTTGTTACAGCTGAATATGAACTAATTAAAAGAATTACTAAAATTTCGGAAAAGAATAAAATATATCGTTCTTATATCGGTATGGGTTATCACAACTGTTGTGTACCTCATACCATAATGAGAAATATTTTTGAGAATCCTGGATGGTATAAATGAATTGTTATTTAAGTAATACAATAATGGATATATGTTTATGATAAAATCAAATAAAAATAGACATAATATATTTTATTATAGGACTACACAATACACACCTTATCAGCCAGAAATATCTCAGGGCAGACTGGAAGGTTTATTAAATTATCAAACTATGATATGCGATTTGACTGGAATGAAAATGGCAAATGCATCTCTTTTGGATGAAGGTACTGCTGCTGCTGAAGCTTTGGCTCTTGCCTATAGACAAAATAAAAGAAAGAAATTATTTGTATCTGATAAAGTACATCCTCAAACGATTGGGGTTATTGCCACTCGTGCTACTTCTCTTGGTCTCAATCTAGAAATTGGAAACATTTTTAACGTTGATACTAGCAAAAAGGATATATCTGGTATTCTTTTACAATATCCTGATACCACTGGATCCATTTATGATTTCACTGAAGTTACAAAAAGAGCACAAGCTGATGGAGTATGTTTATCAAATAAATTTTGTGAAACCTAGAAGAATCATTAAAAACTATTTCAAAGTTAATATATATTTTCAGACTCTTGTTTGTGCTGCCAGTGATTTATTAGCATTAGCTTTGATTAATCCACCAGATGAATTTTCTGTAGACATATGCATTGGAACAAGTCAAAGATTTGGTGTGCCACTTGGATACGGAGGCCCTCATGCAGGATTCTTTGCCTGTAAAGAAAAATATGTACGTTTAATGCCTGGTAGAATGATCGGGGTTACGAGAGATTGTAACGGGAAAGATGCATACCGTTTGACTCTTCAAACACGTGAACAACATATCAAACGAGATAGAGCGACTAGTAATATTTGTACTGCTCAAGCATTATTAGCAAATATGTCTGCAATGTATGCGGTGTATCATGGTCCTGAAGGAATCAAAAATATTGCTTCGAGAATACATCATTTAACTTTAGCTCTTGCTGAAGGTTTACAATTTGGTAGACATAAAATAAATAATGAATATTTTTTTGATACCATACAGGTATTACCAAGTATTCCATTAAATATTTTAAAAGACAATGCTGATAAAGCTAAAATTAATTTGAGGTAATTATTTTTTTGTTCATTTAATATTTTGATATTTAATCGATAATTTGTTAAAAGAAAAATGTATTTAGATACTTCTCAGACAATTCAGTTGGTATATCTCTTGACGAGACAACTACGATACAAGATGTAAATGATCTACTAAACATATTTTCTGCAAACATTACAGTAGAAGAAATAATTAAATCTAATTCTTTGAATGATCGATCCTTAGAGAATTCACCTTTTAAACGTACTTCTTTATATTTACAACATCCTGTATTTAAAAGTCATCATTCTGAAACTAGAATAGTAAGATATATGAAATATTTGGAAAATAAGGATGTATCTCTTGTTCACAGTATGATTCCTTTAGTAAGTATATTATATTTAAATGAAATAATATATATAATTCATTATATTTAATTATATATATATATATATGCAATTATGATTATATTACGTATAATCAATTTAAATTGTTTAACAGGGTTCATGTACAATGAAACTGAATTCAACGACTGAAATGATGCCATGTAGTTTACGAGGATTCACAGATATACATCCTTTTGCACCAATAGAGCAAGCACAGGGATATCAACAATTATTTACAGAATTAGAAAAAGATCTTTGCAGTATTACAGGATACGATAATATTAGTTTTCAACCAAATAGTGGAGCTCAGGGTGAATATGCAGGTTTAAGAGCTATACACTGTTATCACGAATCGAAAGGGCATAAACATAGACGAGTTTGTTTAATTCCTGTGTCTGCTCATGGAACAAATCCAGCTTCAGCACAAATGGCTGGCATGGAAGTAAAACCTATACTTGTTTGCAAGGATGGTTCGATTGATATTGTGCACTTGAAAGAAATGATTGAAAAATATCAAGAAACTTTATCGTGTTTAATGATAACGTATCCATCAACGAATGGAGTATTTGAAGATACTATTGGAGATATATGTACTCTAATTCACAACGCTGGAGGTCAAGTATATTTAGACGGTGCAAATATGAATGCTCAAGTTGGTTTATGTCGACCTGGAGATTATGGCAGTGATGTATCGCATCTAAATTTACACAAAACATTTTGTATACCTCATGGCGGTGGTGGTCCTGGTATGGGACCTATTGGTGTGTACGTAATTCATTATCTGCTTTATTATTTTGACCTATCTTCATTTTAAAAATAATTTATTATAATTATATATATATATATAATTACAGAAAGAAACATCTTGCACCATTTCTTCCAAATCATCCAGTAATTAATTCAACAATTAACGATGTACAAAATTTAAGAGAATCAGGTGCTGTATCGGCAGCTCCTTTTGGTTCATCTGCTATATTACCAATCTCATGGGCTTATATTAAAATGATGGGACCAAAAGGTTTACGTAAAGCAACACAAGTAGCTATTCTTAATGCAAATTATATGAGTAAAATATTAGAAAAGTATTACAAAATATTGTATAAGGGTAAAACAGGATTAGTTGCTCATGAATTTATCTTGGATGTAAGAGATTTTAAAAAGACTGCAAATATTGAAGCAGTTGATATAGCTAAAAGATTAATGGATTATGGTTTTCATGCTCCTACCATGAGTTGGCCTGTAGCAGGAACTTTAATGATAGAACCAACTGAATCGGAAGATAAATCTGAATTAGATAGATTCTGTGATGCTCTCATTTGTAAGTTTATATATATAATTATTAATATATATTGTTTAGAATATCACAATCATTTAAATATGTACATTTTTGTAGCCATTAAAAGTGAAATAGATAATATTAAAACTGGAAAATTCGACATAGATAAAAATCCTTTAAAAAATGCACCTCATACACAATTACAAGTTATCGCGAAAAATTGGGATTTGCCATATTCTCGTGAAATAGCTGCTTTCCCTGCTGTAAGTATTATTACTTTTAACTAAATTCATAATTTTAAATATTGTAACTAATAAAAAAATTAATTAATTTTTGTATTTTTTCATTTTAGTCATACTTAAAGAAAAGCAATAAAATTTGGCCAAGTATTGGTCGAATAGATGATACGTACGGAGACAAACATTTGTTTTGCATTTGCCCACCTGTTACATCATATTAATTATTCAATATTTTTCTTTGTACAGTTATTTGTAATAGATATATATATATATATAAGTATTTATTTATAGTTTTATACATATATAGTATGATTTATATTTTCTTCCATTAATAGCTTTTAAAACTGGCAATTAAAATAAAATAATATATTTCTGAAGATATAAATTTAATGAATTATTTATATGTATAACAAATTACTTTATAAATCTGTTAACTTCATAATTCTGATTGTGTCTTGTACCATTGTTTTCATTCTACATAATAAAAAATGTTTTCATATACAAAGATACTACACCTTTAGTTTGTACATTCCAACATTTATGAGTCTCTTCATACACACATACATATATATATATATTATTAAAATTTTTATTATAAAAATTAAAGAAACGTATACTTAATATTAGATAATTTATATTTAATTATTTCCTATGTTTACACGCATTTTTTACACTTATCATTTATATTACAAACCAGGCATGAGATATGCAATATTGTCAAGCATTTGTGATAATGTTTCAGGTTGGGCTCCATTGATTTCTGATACTTGTTGTGTGAGACAAATCAAAGGACCCAATGCACAAAGTAACGAGTCTAATAATACAGATAAACTACCTGAAACTGCTATTTGACCATCGTGTTCTTTTAAACGTTCACCAATAATAGTTAAACTTTCGCCGAGTAATTTAAGATGTGCTGCAACATCAACTGGTTGTGTTCCAATCACTTTATACATTCCTGTACCTAATACTGGCTCGTTAATCAAATCTTTTCCACTTTTATTCGTTGGAGGTGATACAGGTACATTTCCTATAACAGATGGTACTCCTAACTGAAGAGTTTTTTTCGAAGAAATTGGTTTACTTTCTTTTCCATTACCTGTAATAGAAAAGAATAGATAAATAGATTAATAAATTGTATATATTATTATATTTGTATTATATTATTAAATACTATTTTATTATATACATAAAAAAAAATATTCATAGCTTGATATTTTACTATAAAATAATTCAACTCTATGCTACAAATAAGATCCGATTAAACAATTCTTTAACTAATGCACGTGCAAATAAAGCAGATTAAGATGAGTCAGTTTGGAAAATGCCACCGCCTGCTTCGCGAAAAAAGTTCATTAATAAAATTGGTGGGTCGATTGATATTTCCAAATGAATGAATTGATGAACATTGATGTTAATGAAGTTGTTAAATTTATATGCTAGACGACTCATCTTTATTGGTAGTAGGAGGCATAGAATGAGGCTTTGCTGCTAAACGTTTGGCACGTCTGCGCCAATTATATTTCTCCAAGTTTGGCACTGTTGCCCAAAGTTCACCTAATCGTTTAGAAATTGCAGCAAAATCTATAAAAAGCAATAATCGATAAAATAATAATAATAATACTCTAATAAAAAAGGTGCTTTGTGTGCTATGCTTATAACGAAGAAGAAAACTGAGAAAAAAAAAGCATACGCATACCCATGTAAGGACATTGTTCCAGTAATTCCTGTCTAATTTCTTTAGCCCACAACATATAAGCAGTAAATCTTGTTTTCTGTAAAAATGATGAATTTAAACGTGACTTATCTAACAAATGACCTATAGTTTTATTTTTACATACCCCTTTGTCCTTACGTTGAGCCTTCATTCTACCTATTATTTTCCCATCCTTAATAATTAATTTCTTTTTACATTTTTCAAGCATATATAAACTATTCGCTTGAGAAGGTGTTTCCTGACCTGGTGGTTCTAACTTCCTAAATCCAGTTTCTCTATCGTCGATCATCAAAGGATCTACTTCGTCATCACTTCCAGAATCTATGCTGTAGCGATCATCTTCGTTCATCCCGCTAGGATCATCAGAATCTGATGCAGATGATTGACCCTCATTATCGGATATTGCTTCAGATTTAATTCTTTGCTGTCCTGAATGAGATCCAGAATTCTTTCTTTGTCGTACAGTATGAGTCTGTTGAACTTGGCTTGGAGATATATGATGTTGAGGTTCATAACGTTCCAACAATTGTGCTGCTTGCAATTGCGCTTTTTGTCGCTTATATTTATTATCTAAGAAGTCATCGGGTGATTCAAAATCGACAAGTTTTGAAGATTTCTTTCTTACTCGACCACTTCGTGATATCCCTGTGACCTCTAGATCTGAAATATAAAGCAGACTGCACCTTGCCAAGAAAAGAAAAGAGTCCAAAATAATTTATAGCATTTATCAAACTACGCTAAAAATGAATTACGATTACAACTACCATTATATTGCAAATAATAAAAATACTAAATACTAAGGGTGTGAAGGTACTTCGTTGCATTATACATTATATGCTTTTGTTTTATGTTATATATGAAATATGAATTAATCTAATACTAAAATTAGATGTTAAAAATTACATCAAATGCAATAATCTATTTTGAGATCTATAATGAATGATTGTTAATGATATGCTACAAATAGTTTTATATATATACATACTATAATATTGATGTTATATTTGTATTTTATAAATGCACTTTTAGTTTAATACTAATTTATTATTATTTATTATATTTGAAGTTAAAAAGATTAAAGAATATAACCACGAAATGACCATACACCGCTTTAGTTTGTTTACATTCCGTGTTGCATACAGAAGCGCTACTAACCAAAATACGACTTTCGGTAAATATTGCAAGAAAAAAGTAGTTTAATTAATATTCCATGCACGCATATCGTACTAATTACTGCAAGCAATATCTACAAACAAACAGTCGATCTACTTGATGATTCTTATAATGATACATTAACATCTCTCACCGTCACTCTTTTGACGTTTTGGCGACACGAACACATCCATTGCACCTGCCTTTCGATCGGAAATCTTCGAATGCTTCTTGCGCCACGACAACTCCTTCGATTTCGCGGGCTTTCGAATATTTCTTTGCATGGCGTTAATTATGACTAAAGTTAATATTATCTTAAAGATTAAATTCTTAAACTATTTTTATGATTAATCCTGTTATATATACGCAAGATTATTTACCAATGATGTTTTTAAAAACAAGTGCGAAGGAAACTACAACCTACGCGCATGTCATATCGCGTTCCGGTTTGGCGCGCTATTTAAATTTCACTTTATCCACATTCGACTTTTGTAAAATTAATACTAATTGTAAGAAATTGTTATATCTATATTCACACATTAATAACTATAACCACTTAAAATAAAATAAAATGGTTTTAATTTTTTTTTTTTATTATAAATGTATTATTATATGTACAATAATCATCTTTTTTTATCTTTTTTATATAAATATGTAATAGTTAAAATTCATCTTCTTGTTGCCAACCATCATCATCAGATAAAAACCTTCTTTTATGTGTTGTATTCATATAAGGTCTCAATGCCCATTCAGTATCAGCAGCAGATGCAGCGTCTAATGTTCCTAATTTGATTTCATATAACTTTAATTGGAACCTTGGTCCAACTTCTTTCAATTCAATATCTTTTCCATTAACTTTAATGTAAGTGTGATGACGGAAGCATATATAGTCATCGTGATTAGCAAAAGTAATGATTCTTTTACTATCTTCTTTTGGAACCGGAAATAAATATTTGAGAATGCTTACAACTCTATTACCTAATTTAGTTTTAAAGTTATGGAAAACCAAGTGCGGATACTCCTCTGACATGGTTCCTATTTCTGGTATGTCATGTCGCATTATAACATCTGATATGGTAAAGGAAGCAGTTGGTCCATAAGGTAAATGACATATTACAAGAGTATCAGGAATACCTCTGTGTTCATGGACGATAACAAAATCTGTTACATCGTTTGCGCAGCATGCATGTATTAATTGTTTCATTTCGTAGTTACCACGATTCATTCTTTGAGAATTAGGCAGAATCAAACGTAATTCTTTTACAAACATCTTAAGCCTTGAGCTAGGATCTCGAGAAGTAGTGATTACAATTTTTGGATTTTCAACTCCTGCCCAGCGATATTCATCATCCTCATGGGACAGTCCAGTTCCTCCTACCTCTGTACCAATAGTTGTTGATAATTGCGGTCCCAAATCTTCCCAATCTAACTTCTCTTGCAACGATAATGCACTTTTTTTCAAATCTGGATGTATTGGAATATTTTCATTCAAACTACGTTTAATCTTATCTTTCTTCTCTTGAATGTTTTTTAATTTATCTTGAACTGATTTTCTATAAAGATACTCTCTTCGAAGTCGTGCTTGTCTACGCAACATTTTTATCTTTTTCAACTATTGTTTATATTATAAAGAAGACAATAATTATATTAAACAATTTTCACGTGTTGTTATTATCAAGCGTGGTTCGATAAAACGATGTTTAGCCATGTGTAGATACACCAATAGAGTGTAACGATCTTCCTAAAACTCGGAGCAATCGGCCACAGATCGAATTAATTAAGCAGGTAGAATATACAGAAAGTAAAGAGCTGAATATCTCCTAGCTTACGATTACGGTACAGTATTTATTATTAATACAGATATACTAAGCCATTAAGAAACAATAATATTGAATATTGGAAAAAGAATAAATCGCACAACACGGAATAGATTTCTCAAACCAATCAGAGACGGTAGTTGTGAATTTCCACTAGAAAGGACAACTCTCTGATACTTGTGGCAGTTTTAATACCCCAACTTTCACTAGCGATTCAAGCGCCAACCTACGAGCCAAATTATCGAACCAATAGTACACTACTTTTGCTGTAGTCACTAAATAATTTGGTATTTGGCCATAGAATAATTTAAATGCAATAAAACTATAGAAAGTAAGTTTCATTCATACTACCACGAATTACAAATGTGTTCTGACGTTTAAAAGACCAATGCAGTATTCAAACAAAGAATTATATTTTTCTAATAAATATATTATTACTAATTATTTTAGTCAAATATGAAATGAACAAAAAATGTACATAATTGTATTAAAATTTGCTCCATTTTATACTTGACAAACTTAATATAAATATTTTAGTAGGTTGTACTCTCAAATACCTACCCAGTAAACACAAAACGTTAATGTGACGTACGATTTACGTAATTTTTATATGATATTATAAAACCACTATTCAACACGTACGCATGCGCATATACACGTACATCATATTAAAGTACTTGAATTAAGGAAACGCCATATCGATAATAAAAATATTTGTTCTAACGATGATAAGTTATCGATTGAATTTTCAGTTTTATTTTTTACCGACTGTAATGTCGATAAATAAAGTTATGTCATTAAATAAAAAAAGACATCAATTCAATTACCAACAAGGAAGAAATCCAGATCTTTGTAATTATCATTTTTATGATAATATATACAATACATTATGAATCATAACTATTATTATTCAATGAATAGAATTATTTTGAAAGAATTATGTATAATACGAATAAATTAATAATTAATTCATATTACATATATATATATATATATATAGAGGGGAAGAGAAATATAGGGGGGAAAAAAATCCCTAAAAACACACTTTTTCGAGATTATCTTCTAAACAATTAAAAATATTGACAAATATTTCAAATCAAAGTTGTAGATAATGAAAAAATGTTTGATCAAATTTAGACACAGATGTAATGGATTAAAGTATTTAAGTATAAAGGTTGTTATGTAGTGTGTCTGAATAACCATATAGAAATGTGCTATTGTTCTCGTCATTTGGCTCAATTAGATGGTCAATCGGTGTTACGTAACACGCAAAATATTCGCCTACCTAATGTTCACGAGACTAACGATTAACACCCTACCTTGAACAACAATTTAGCCAATGAATGAGCGATGTTGTCGACAATATACCACCACATTGTACCATCATTGATGAAAGGGATTGATATATATATTTTCATACCAGTTGTGTGCCTTTTTTTATTCATTAATTAAATATACGAAAAAAACAAAATACCTTTTTATCTCTTTCTGCTTATGCTATCATTTCCGTATATACATATATGAGTGTCTACCTTGAATAAGGAAGAAAAAACAAGAAAATTAAGATTGATACATCAATGTCTATGTTTCATAAAGACATAATTGCTGTTGGCAACGTCAATTAGATTTGCCTGTTAACAATGGGGATCCAATGAAACTTTTTTTTCTAAATGTTATAAACGTATTTCCTGGGTTCTGAAGGTTAAACATTAATAAATCAGCCCTTTCTAAGATATAGATATTTTTTGTTATCAATGATTTATGTAACAAGTTTTTAGGAAGATAGGAAAACAAATCTTTTCTATTTAAAACTTGGTTGAAACTTTGACGAGTAAATTAGAAATAATTTTTGATGAATTATTTGGAAGTTTAATTGTCGTGAAGAATTTGATTGATAAGTTTAATTAGATATATGGATTTAGATACGAGTTGTGAGACAAATACTTATTGAGATTGATACGAGATTGTTTTTTATTCTTATTAATATATATATTTATAATAAAATAACAATATGTTTATTTCTTGTATCTAAAAATGCAATTCTTAATGCAATCCTATTAACAAATTTATTATTTATATTAAATAAAATAAAAATATTTATTTACATTGATCAATTACTTTTTGTCAAATATTAATCTAATATTTGAAATATTTGATTTTATTGAAATTATTATACATGGAAATTATCTTCGAATTAATTGCTATTTAAAATAAGATTTATGATCTAGATAAATGTGATTATTACATTATTACGAAATAAACGAATAATTTCAACTTGATCAATTATGAAATGTTCAATCTAGTGTGACATGAAGTCTATATAGATATTATAGATATTTTCAACTTATAAAGTATTAAAGTTATGTATATTTTAATAACAATATTTATTACTTGACATGCTTTTTATTTTTATATATTCTTTCTCTTTCTCATTAAACACTTATGTGTATGTATATTTGCATATCTTTTTCATAGTATTGGTAACATTTACATATTAAACGAGAATGAATGATTGCTATCCATTATTATTTATTTATTATTTATTTATTTATTTATCATACGGGATAAACCCATTAGTACAAAAAAAAAAAAAAAAAAATATACAAAATAAGATTACAACGTACGGTTCAAAATATTTCTTACAGTAGAAATAGATTGAGAAAAAATATCAAAGTGATTACAATAACGATTTACATTAGAAAACATTCTGTTAAAAGAGCTATAGTAGCTATAGGAAGTACTATGAGGTAGAATATGCAATAATTCACGACTTCTTAAATTCTTCAATGGAACATTAAGAGAAAAGATATTGACGATATCTGAACAATTAATGAGACCATGAGCAGTTTTACACACAAAAATGATGTCTGCAATCATCCTACGTTTACTTAAGGTAGATAGGTTCATACGATCAAGAATAGAATCATAATTATGACAGTAAAAAGGCATAGGATGGCCACAATGATTGGCATTATGAAGGCATCATTTTACAAAGCAAAAAAAAAAAAAGAAAAATCTTCCATAGTTATTACTAGTAGTCGCAAAAAACATGGCTATCATTTATTTCATTTGAGTTTTCTTAACGATTCCAATCGGTATTTATTTAAATGCAATAAATTACTATTTTTATCATAGTTTTATTTTTATCAAAGTGTTCTTCACGTTGGTGATACTATCATAGACAAAATAAATTCGTATGTATTATTTATATAAAATAGAAGATTAAAAAAGGAAAATAAACTGTTCTTTTGTTTTATAAGAAGTATTCTTCAACATTTAAAATTACTCAAGAAGTTTTATATTTCTTAACAACCATATGCGATTTGATACTTCAACGTGTAATTAGATACGCATCCGTAATTTTGTAACAATGTAGAAACGTGTTAATGTAGCAATGTAACAATGTATCAGAGTGGATTAAAAATGTTATTTATACGTACTACGTACGAGATTAAACTTTTAATTGCATGTAAATAAATTGCAAGAAATAAGAAATTGAAACAAAAGTAGAAAGAAAAAAGGAAATAAAGAATATAAATAATAATTAGAACGATAAAAGATAAATGAAGGGAACAAAAATCTAATAAATAAAAATAGAATAAAGTATAATTAATTGTTAAGTTAACTTTAGTGAATTAATTCATCGAATGATGTAAAATTTTTAAAAGGAATGTACATTGGAATGTAATGTAAGAAACTTAAAATGTTAATTTACATATATCGTTACTTTTATTTCTCTATCGTATTATTTGAGGTGTTAATTATAATTCAAATGGAAATAAAAATTTGTAGAGAAATTAATTTACGTTAGGCTACTTATAAAGAATGGACGATGTATACATGACAAGTAAATTTGTAAAACAAAAATTAAATTTTTGTGATAAATAAAGAAAATAATAATTAAGGAATGATTAATAAATTTGGTATAAATATTAATTTCTATATTCCTTAGAAGTAATATTCAATGTCATTTACTAATCCATGATGCTGTATATATAAAGGATTATTATTAGAATTTTATAGATTGAATAAATTAATTTAGTATATTTAAACAGTGATATTTTTTTTAATATACAAATCTTACCTGAAAACAAAGAAACGACATTAAAAGTCTATTCTTTCCAAGATCACATTTTGAATAGATTAACGGATTATAATAATGTAGTATAATATACAATAACACAGAACGACTAATGATTTGACTATTGTTCGATCAACCGTTCATCCCAAATGTCAAATTAAAACTGCCCTTCTTGCTTGATATTCAATTTATATAGTATTTGAACGATGTGGCATTATAGTTTCTATATATATATATGTTATACATTTTCCTTATGTATATGTTATATATATATTGATTTGTTTTTGATATTGCATGTAAATAAATTGCAAGACAGTATATATAATACTTACTTGAAGAAATAAGAAATTGAAACAACAGTAGAAAGAATAAAAGAAATAAAGAATATAAATAATAATTAGAACGATAAAAGATAAACGAAGGGAACAAAAATCTAATAAATAAAAATAGAATAAAATATAATTAATTGTTAAGTTAATTTTAGTGAATTAATTGATCGAATGATGTAAAATTTTTAAAAGGAATATACATTAGAATATAATGTAAGAAACTTAAGATGCTAATTTACATATATCGTTACTTTTATTTCTCTATCGTATTATTTGAGGTGTTAATTATAATTCAAATGGAAATAAAAATTTGTAGAGAAATTAATTTACGTTAGCCTACTTATAAAGAATGGACGATGTATACATGACACGTAAATTTGTAAAACAAAAATTAAATTTTTGTGATAAATAAAGAAAATAATAATTAAGGAATGATTAATAAATTCGGTATAAATATTAATTTCTATATTCCTTAGAAGTAATATTCAATGTCATTTACTAATCCATGATGCTGTATATATAAAGGTTTATTATTAGAATTTTATAGATTGAATAAATTAATGTACTACTCTAAAAATAAAGTTTATTCGTTAACTATTTATACGTTTTTAGTATATTTAAACAGTGATATTTTTTTTAATATACAAATCTTACCTGAAAACAAAGAAACGATATTAAAAGTCTATTCTTTCCAAGATCACATTTTGAATAGATTAACGGATTATAATAATGTAGTATAATATACAACAACACAGAGCGACTAATGATTTGACTATTGTTCGATCAACCGTTCATCTCAAAGGTCGAATTAAAACTGCCCTTCTTGCTTGATATTCAATTTATATAGTATTTGAACGATGTGGCATTATAGTTTCTATATATATATATGTTATACATTTTCCTTATATATATATTGATTTGCTTTTTATATATATATGTATATATATATATATAAGCTTGATACAAATTCCTATTTACACGTGCAATTATGGCATAAGAAATTAATGTATATATATAATATAATTAATTTATATATAATAATTAATGCAGTTAATGTAATTAATGTATATATATAATAATTAATGCATATATAATATAATTAATGTATATATAATAATTAATGTATATATAATAATTAATGTAATTAATGTATATATATATAATATAATTAATGTAATTAATGTATATATAATATAATTAATGTAATTAATATAATTAATGTAATTAATGTAATTAATGTAATTAATGTAATTAATGTAATTAATGTATATATAATATAATTAATGTATATATATATTAATTGCTTATGCTATAATTGCACGTGTAAATAGGAATTTGTATCATCAAGCTTTGATTTCCTTTAAGTTTTCTTACAATTAGACATATTTTCCTCATAAGGGTTTTCTCAATGACGATGATTGTTACATTTTTAAAAGCATGTCAATACTCTCGTATATAAATACACTTATGCACATCAAGCGGGAAGGAAATAATCTAATGGAAGGAAGGAAATCCCTAAAATGATTCGCGTGCTACTGTTGGAATTCCCCATTTAAAAACTCGAGCATGTATCTTTCTCATCGTCATATTTACGTAACTTCTTATTTCTTTTTCTTTTTTCTCAGTATTTTTAATATTTACCTTGTTCTTTTTTCTTTTGAATACTATAAAAATTGAATGTTTTATTTGATATTTTTAATGAACAAGATTTATATATGACTTAAACGGTGTTGGATAAAAACCATGTTGCATATGAATCATTTCATAAATTCCTTTATATCCTTTCACCTTTTATATCGTTTCTTTTTATCCATATAAAGTATACCGTAGTAAAATATAATTTATTGACAACTCTAATGATTTCATTGTACAAAAACGGTTGATGGATTCCGTGAATTTATATAAAAAATGTGAAATAGAGTAAGCGAAAAATAATATTAAAAAAATACACACACACACACACACATAAGTACGGATTATTGTCTAGTTACACAAAGTAAAAAATATATGTACAATTGTCGAGTAATAAAAAGTAAAAACTTAACAATTCATTGGTTCTCGATCGAGGTTGACTTCTCATATTTCTTTTTTGTCTCGTGAAATCGGCCGACGGAGTTATTTCGTCAAAATAACTTTACGATCAAAGATTCCATTTGTAGAAACTTAACATAAGAATTGTGTGCTTCTAAAGTACCGAATTTCGACTTTTACATTGAATTTAATCGAAGTATATTTACACGTATAGACGTTGACTGTTATTCAAATCATAAGAAAAATTTAAATGACCAGATATATATTTATAATATTAATAATAATAGTTTAATAAACGTAAATAATAAGATAAATATTATAAGACATTAGAATATAAAATACTACGAAGTATTTTACGCGAGTAATATAATTAATCTTATTGTAATTTAAGAATGATTTTCTCTTAGGTAGCAAACAAGAATCTAATAAAGATAATAATCATAATTTATCGAAATTAAACAACAAGATATCAATTATTACGTGACAAATCGTTAAAAAGAAATCGTTAAATAATAATACTGTTACTTTTCTGTTAACATTGTTTAAATATTTGTAATAATGTTGTAGGTCGTTAAATTGCTATTTTATTATTTTACGTTAATAAATAAAAGAAACGCATGAACGGCTATCGTGCTAATAATTATTCAATAATTATGGTGCAGTTAATATGGTATAGACGTAAACTGTGGTATAGGTGTATTTAAATATAAATGTATCTACGTATATACATGTACATAAGTATGTACATTATATATATATATATATATATATATACAATAAAAAAATAATAATAAATATATATTTATCCTAGAGAGAGAGAAAGAGAGAGAGTGTGTAATACCGTTAGAGGTAATTTTGTATCTGGTATTCACAATTACTAGTGTTTGTTTTTTATCTCAAAGGTATATCGATTTTCCAAGATACTTTGACGCTTGCAAGAGAATTATTCAAAGATGATATCTCCTTTTTTCTCTTGTAAAACAGATAGGAGGAGAACGTCGACGACTTAGATGATAGTTTAGTGTCATTCACTTTTTTATTGTTATGTAAAGTAGATAGTACCTTATATATGTGTGTGTGTAGTAATAGTATTAGTAAGAATAATTGTTTTGTAATAAGAAAGAAACAGAAGCAGTTGGAGTAATAGTAAATTAGATAATAGCATATCTTAAATATTAATAAGTACTTGTTGTGATAACATTTAAATTTTATATAATAACATTAAATATATATTTATCGTTAACGTATTTGTTTTCAAATAAAACTTGTTTTCGAGTTAGGATGTTATGAAGATATTTCAAATAACGATCCTTCCATTAACGTATTCAATATTAATAGAAATTATTTTGCTCATTTATTACAACTTTTTTCTTTTAATTATACATACATATGAGCCGTTTATTTTGAAAGTGGCCTAAATCCATTTATCTTAAAATCGAGATAAAAAAAATATATAAATAAATGTATTTATAACAAGTGAAATGAAATTAATACGAACCTTCGTATTAATTAAATAATAT
>JACGTP010000660.1:0-22181 GCA_023678845.1 Mischocyttarus mexicanus
CAAAGTAACAACAAATTTGATTATCGATATCCTATATGTTAAAAAACCAACTGAAAAATATAGAAAAAAGATCCTTTTCAAAATCGGGGACCAAGCCATTCTAATGCGAGAGAGCGAAGTAGTAACAACTAAACTTTCAACATTAGAAGTGAAAAAAAAGGATTTTAATAAGTGGTGAAAAAATGGAAGTTCCATCTAGCTCGGCAAACGATCTGGTTACAGAGTGCTATAATTTTGAAACTGATGCTTATGTATCAAAATTAGAATTAAGGGGTGCAATGGAACATGCGTTGTGTTTATTAATTGGAAATGATTTAGTGTCAACTGAAAAATTATCAACAATAACAGCAAATATGAAGAAGATAGGAGAAAAGATTTATCAACTAATAGTTGAAATGAAGAGTGACTATACATTTGTAAGTGATGAAGAGCTCATCCACGTCGGTGAAGAAGATGAAGAAAATGAATTCAACGAAGTCGAAGAAATCAATTCAGTAGAAGAAAATTATGAACCACCAGAAAAATCGAGAAAAAATTATGAAATCGTGCCGTTTGAAACAAAGTTAAAAGTGGTAACACTTGCACGACAAAATCCAAAATGGAAATTAAAAACTTTAAAGAACAAAGGAACTCAACAACTAAAGTCAATATCAGAATTGAAAAAGGTGGGAAAAATCTATTAAGTACGGACTTAATAGAAACGAAAAAAGCTCATCTATAAATTCCTGGACGTACACTCGGTTTGAGGAAGCTCGACAAAATAATCAGCAAGTAAGTAATATTTAATATTTAATATTTAATAAAACACACACAAGCATCAACATTATTAAACAAAAAGTAGAATTAAAGAATTTAATTTAGTAATACATATTTGATTTCACTGAAAAGGTAACGACGAGGAATTTACAAGAATGGGCCTTAAGTGCCGCGATCCAGTTTCAATCTGATACTTATACATTTAAGGCATCAAACACGTGGGTATGTAAATTTAAGAAAATGTTTAATATTCGTCAAAGAAAAATAACAAAATACATATCTGGGAAAAAATTATGTGCAATAGATGAAATAATAGAAGCCGGTAAACAATTTTGTTTGCAAACTTGTTCAATTATTCCCCAGTATAATAAAGATTTTGTGATAAACACTGATCAAACGGGGTGTCAATATCAATCGATATACGACAGAACACTTTGCAAAAAAGGTTTAAAAAATGTTTTTGTAAGGAGGCAAGATATGAATAAGGTTACGCACTCGTATACGGCTCAATATGCGGTTACATTATCTGGTAAGTTATTACCACATGTTTTTATTTGCTTACGAGAACCAACGGGTACTTTTGGTCCAAGAGTACAAAAAACAGTGGATCAACTCGAAAGTGTATATAAAAACGTTGTTATTGTTTGTACAAAGAGTGGTAAGCTGACAACAAAGCTTTACCAGATATTTTTAAAAAAAGTTTTATTTCCTTACGTCAACGAAAACAAATTTTTATTAATAATAGATTCCTGGGCGGGGCAAACAAATTCATCCATATACGATGAAATGTTTACAGACAGAGAAGGTGTAGAAAAATGTAAAATTAAGGTAATTCCGCCGAAATGTACATCTCTCTGTCAACCCTGCGACGTATATTTTTTCAGACAAATAAAGCTTTTTATTAAAAAACTGCAAAATTGTTCTTTCTTAATAGAAAATAAGCGAGAACTTGCATCTCGCGAAGATGCTATCAAAATTCAATCTCTAGCACATCATCAGTTATCCGCGCCAATATTTGGCGATATGATAAAATATGCATGGTTTGCTTCGAAATTATGCGAAGAAAGAACAATTTTTCAGAATGTAACCACAGTCTGCTTCCCTATGGAAGATTTGAGTAAAGCGTGTACGTGTGGGAAACCTTCATTCATAAAATGCAGCGTTTGTCGATTGACTTTGTGCTTCGTCTGTTTTTATGATCAGTACCATCCAAAGTCATGTATGGCAAGTCCAATCACATAGAAATTATTTATTTACATTGATGTTATAAATTATGTATTATTTATTATGTTATATTTATTATTTTTTGTTAGCTATGTATTATACAATATGTAATTATTACTTATTTGTTATATATATTATGTGTATTGTTGGTATAATTTATTTAATTTATAATTGTAAGATATTTTCGTTAAATATATTATTTATTATTTGTTTAATTTTGTAAATTTATAATTGTTACATATATTTGTTAAATATATGTATGTATCTTTATTTCCGATCCCCAAAGGGTTACAGCTTTTTACACATTTCCTTAACCTACTTAGCCTAACTTAATTCTACATCACAAATCATCCATTAAGCACAGTTCGCCTATCCCAGCCCGCCCCATCCATTCTCCCTCCCTCCTCCCTTCCTCTTCCTCCTATTCCTTACCCCCAACCTTTACCTGATTGCACCTTCCCTCTCCGACTCCCTCCTCTTCGCCTTCCATCATCCCGCGACTCCCTCCGATCCCTGGTAATCCTCTCCTTTCCTCAAGCTCTCCAGCTCCCTCATCCATTTCTCTCCCCCACCCCCCTCGTCCAGAATTTCCCTAACTCTCTCCACCAGCCCTGCCCCTTCTACTCCCCTCTCCTTCCTTGCACAACCCTCCAGCACGTGCTCCCACGATTCCTCCTCCCATCTACATACCCTACACAACCTTTCCTCTCTCTCCTCCCAGTATCTTCCCTCCTTCATCTCATTCCCTAATCTGTACCTCGCTATCATCCTTCTTCCCTCTTCGCTTCTCTTCCCCTCCAGGTACTTCGGCAACCCCTCCACCCTCACCTCCTTAAACCACACATTATACCTCGACTCTAACGCCCGCATCCACCTCTCCTCTTCCTGCTGCATCCTATCCAACCTTTCCACCTCTTCCCAAACCTCCTCTCCCTCCCTCTTCCGTTCCCGCACCACCCAGTCCATAAATCTTGCTCTCCCCCTCTCCCATCTCGACAGATCTATCCCCCCCTCCCCTCTCCTCTCCTTAGCTTCTGCCAAGCAGGCTCTCGCCAATTCACTCCCTTCCCCCCTTTCCAGCCTCTTTTCAAAACACCACGCTCTCTTTGCCGCTCTTGTCCTGACTTTATCCCTTTTCACCTCCTCCCTGATCATATACCCCGGTGTTCTCCAGTCTACCCCTAACGACCACCTTATATACCTCTCCTGCACCCCTTCCATCTCCTCTCTCTCCTCCCACCCCCATATCTCAGCCCCGTATCCCATCACTGTCCACACCAGCGTGTCGAACAACCACATCCTTCTTTTCCACTCCTTCCCAAATTTCCTCTTCCCTATCCCCCACACCTGCCTCATTACTATCGCCGCCTTCCTCATCCTGTCCCTTACCTGCGCTTCTTGTCCTCCATTTCTCTTAAACACGTACCCTAGGTACTTAAATTCCCTCACCTCCTCAATTCCTTTGCCTTTCCACTTCCACTCCACTTCTACACTCTTTCCTCCCCCCTTCCTAAACCTGAGCACCTTCGTCTTGTCCACATTGACCACCAACTTCTTCCTGTCCAGATACCCCTCCAACCTTCTCAACATACTCTCCATTTCCTCCTCTTTTTCCGCGAGCATCACCACATCATCCGCGTATGCCAGTGTACACACCCTTCGGTCTCCTACCCTCACTCCCCCCCAACTTCCCTTCCTCATTTCTTCCTCCAAATCCGCCGTCAGCAGGTTAAAGAGTATCGGGCTCATCGGACACCCCTGCCTCACTCCTTTCGCCGTCCAGAACCCCTCACCGACCTCTCCCCCCACCCTTACCCTACTTATCGTCTCCCTATACATTTCTTTCACCCTCTCCCTCAGGCCCAACCTTATTCCCCTCTTTTCCATCGCCCCCAACAGCACTTCCCTGTCCACCGAGTCAAACGCAGCCTTCAGGTCTATAAAGACTGCTATCAACTTCCCCCTCACCTTCGCCACCTGCCTCCCCACCAGGTAGTTGAGGACGTATACGTTGTCTATCGTCCCCACCCCCCTCCTGAATCCCGTCTGGTTCGGCGGTATCATCCCCCCTCGTTCCACCTCCCCTTCCAACCTTCTGGCCAAGACCGCCGCATATACCTTGTACAGCGACGGCATCAGCGTGATGCCTCTATAATCTCCTACCCTCTCCCCTTCCCCCTTTTTGACAATCGGCACAATTATCCCCTCCTTCCAACTCTCTGGCCATCCCTCTCCTCTCCATACTCTCCTACATATGACCCACGCCATCTCCAACCCCGCCTGCCCCCCGCACTTCCACGCTTCATTCGGAATCCCATCACCCCCTGCTGCTTTCTCTTCCTTCATTCTCCCCACCACCTCAATTATTTCTCCCCAGCCTATCTCCTCCCCCACCCCTTCTCTTCCCCTCCTTTCTTCTCCCATTTTCACTCGTCCCTCCACCCCTCCTAACAACCTCATAAAATGTTCCTTCCACTCCTTCTCACTAATCTCCTCATTCCCCCTCCTTCTCTTTTTCCTTACCTTATTCACTATCTCCCATACTTTCTGTTCCGTCTTCGCCTCCTCCACCTCCTTAGTCGCCCTCTCCTTTTCCTCCTCCTTTTTTCTTTCACACAGCCGCTTATACTCCTCTTTCTTTTCTCCGTACCCTTTTCTAGTCCCTTCCCCCTTCTCCACCTCCTCAATTCCCTTCTAACCTCCGCCTTCATGCCCCTGCATTCCTCGTCCCACCATCCCTCCCTCCTCAGCCTCTTATCCCTCCCCCCCCCCTCTCTTCACTTCCCTTGATCACCTCCTTCAACTTCTCCGTTATCTCCTCCACCCTTTCCTGCACCCCCTCTCGCTCTACTCTCACCTCCACCAGCCTCCTTCGAAACTCCTCCCTCATTTCCTCCGACCACCTTCCCTGCCCTCCTTTCCCTCCTCCCCTCCGCCCACGCCTCCTTTCCCTCTCGCCACCCCTCATTGTCACCACCAACGGATGATGGTCCGATTCCGTCCTATCTCCCACTACTACACTCTCGATACCTCCTCTCGTATTCTCAACCCCCAGCACATAGTCTATGACCGTGCTTGCTCCCCCTCCCGTGAACGTGTACTCCCCCTCCTCATCCCCCTTTATGCCGCCGTTTAGAATACCCCACCCCACTTCTCCCAGTACCTTCGTCAACTTTAGCCCTTCCCTATTAACCTTCTTGTCCTTTGACCTTCTTCCTCCCAACACCCCCTCTTCCTCACTCCCAAACACCCTTCCCCCCTCACCCCTGTCCTTGCATTAAAATCTCCCCCTATTATCACCCTCCCTTCCCACCCCTTTCCTTCCATCCACTCCCTTATTTGTTCCAATTTCCCATCAATGTCCCCGTTCACATATACCGCCACTACCACCCACCTCTCTTCTCCCACTTTGATCTCCCTCGTCATTAAACCCTCTGTCTGCCTCTCTTCTCCTTCCTCTTCTTCCGCCGTCAGCTCCGTCCTTACTCCCATCATCATGCCCCCTATTCCTCTGCCCTTCTTGCTTCTTCTCCCCGCCACCTGCCTCGTCCAACTGTATCCCTTCGGCAACCTGCTCCTGATCTTCTTCCATCCCTTTTCCTCCAGCCACGTTTCCATCAGGACTATCACATCCCACTTCTCTCTCTCCTTCCAGAACTCCACGTCCTTATTGCACACCCCGGCCACATTCCAGAACGCCACCTTCCATCCACTCCCTGTCGTCCTATCCTCCGCCTCCCGTCTTCTTAGTTTTTTCCTCCGTCCCCCTGTTCCTTTCCATTCACCCACACCCTTCCACCACCATCTCTCAGCTTCTCCCCCTCCTCGTCCCAGAACCATACCACTCCATTTATAAACACCTTGCCATATCCTACTCTCACCCTCTTCCCCCTTCGCGCTTCCTCACTCCCTATCTCTCTTAACCTCCACTGCATCTTCCTCTCCCTCCATGTCCAGTCGTCCCCTATAAACTCCCTTCCTCCTTGAAGCATTCCTTTCTTCCTCATCACCTCTCTTTTTCCCTCCACACTCTCCAGCTTCACCTCCAGCATCGTCTCCTCCCCCTGCTTCCTCCTCCTGCCAATCTCCCTTACCTCTACTACCTTCACTCCCGCACCAATCTTCCCCCACAGAATCTCCGCCGTCTCCCTCGCGGACTTTCCCATCTTCACCTTCTTCATTATCACGTTCTTTCTCCTTTCCTCCCTCTCTCTCCTCTCCATCTTCTCTTCCATTTCCTTCACCCTCCTCCCGATCACCACCTCCTCCTCGCCTTCCCGACTCTCCTCCGGCACCTGCCGAGCACCATCGGCTACCTCTGCCTCCTTCACCCTTTCATCCCTTTTCCATCTTCCCCTCCCCTCCACCTCTCCCAACCTTCTCTCCATCTCTTCCTTCTCCTTCCTCCACCTCTCCTCTCTATCAACCATCTCCCTCCTCCACCTCTCCTCTCTATCAACCATCTCCCTCCTTAACCCCACAACCTCCTCCTTTAGAGCCGCTTCCCTTCGCAGCAACCCTTCCAGCTCCTTTTTCCACTCCTCTCTCAATGCCATCTTCCACTCCTCTAAACACCCCGTGTCCACCCCTTTCTCCTCACTCTTTTCCATTTCCCTCTGACCTGGTGACCTAGCCGTCTTCCCATTTCTCTGGAACACCCCTTCTTCAGCCACCTCACTATCCTTCAGCCTCTTCCACCACTCCTCCACTCCCACTGTCCCGCCACGGCTTGCGCTCCTCTCCCTCCCGAGCCTTTCCACATTCGGCTTTCTTCCTCTCTTCTTTTCCATGTCCGTCATTCCCACTTCCTTGTCCCGCTACCGGACCCCACGACCCTTCAATCCACACCAACACCTCAAGCGCCTGGCCTTCTTCACTTCCGCGCGTCTCCGTAGCTGCCGCTTCCGCTCGTCTCAACCGATGTCACTTCCGACCGGCGCCACAGATGTCGCTCCCAACAGCTCCTGCCGCCTCTACTCCCCGCTCCTCTCTCACCACCGATAGCCATCCTAACCTCACTAATCTCCTATCCACCCACAACCTTCTTATCTCTAACTCTTTCACTCCTACACTCTGCCTCCACGATCTCACTGTCCTCTCACCTTCCCGCCAACTTTCCCACCACACTCTCTCCTCTGCCTCTCTCCTAACCACTCTCCTAAACCACTTCTAATCTCTCTAACTTTCGCACCTGCACTCACTCTGCCCTCTCGCCGCCGACCTATTTGTTAAATATATTATGTATTATTTGTTATTTTGTTTATTAATTTATAATTGTAAGATATTTTCGTTAAATATATTATTTATTATTTGTTTAATTTTGTAAATTTATAATTGTTACATATATTTGTTAAATATATTATGTATTATTTGTTATTTTGTTTATTAATTTATAATTGTAAGATATTTTCGTTAAATATATTATTTATTATTTGTTTAATTTTGTAAATTTATAATTGTTACATATATTTGTTAAATATATTATGTATTATTTCTTATTTTGTTTATTAATTTAAATTATTTATTACCTTATAAGCATAATAAATGATTCGATTTTAAAATTATTAAATTTTTTCAAGGGGTATTTAAAAGAAGAGAAGATAAGAATTTTTCCTTTCCCTTTACCACGAGGTTCGGCCGTGTTTAGTAGAGTACAGTCAGTGGTAAAAATAAATTCAACTGATCGAAAGTAAAAGAAATACGTATTTTTTATTATATGTTATTTACTTATAATTATTAATTATATTACTTATGCATAATAAATAAGTTTTTTTTTTAATTTTTCGTAATGTTTGCAAATAAAAAAAAATTTGAAACGTTTTATAAAATAAATGCATCAATAAATTTATTTTACATTATATTTAAAAAAAAAATATAACTTACTGTAAAAACATAGAAAAAAATTAATGTAAGCATAACGTACTTGAAAATAATAAAAAAAAGAAATAAAAAAAAAAAAATTAAATTAAGGACGGACGGACTTGAACGCACGACCCCAAAATACGAGTCTGTGCCCGAGTCTGCGCCCTTACCAGCTCCACTACCGACGGCTTATATTAAGTGAAGCAAAACGCGGATACATATACGTGAGCAACTATTTGTTTAAATTTTAAACGCAAATATCTTAAAAACGAGCGCTCAGGTGGACGAAATACTATAGCATAATGATGTACTAGTCAAGATCTATAAGTTGCATGCCATTTTAGGCAAAAACTAGGTTTGAATTTGGCGTGTTCTCCTTGTCAGACACAACGCAGAGAAGATAGTATTGCGTATACTAGTGATAGCGGCAAGGTAGAATGGATTCTAGATAGTGGATGCTCGGATCACATAATAAATGACGTTTCTCTTTTTAAAGACTATATAGATTTAGTGAAACCTTTTTGTGTTAAAATAGGAGATGGAAACTCATTAAAAGCGACAAAAATAGGACAAGTTGAGACATATTTTTTAGTTAATTGTAAGAAAATCCGAATAACTTTGAGAAATGTTCTTTTTGTTGAAGACATGAATAAAAATTTGATTAGTGTTGGTAAGGTAACCGAACGAAATAAAGTAGTTTCAAGTGGAAAAACAGCGAAGATTTATAATGACTCAAATATTCTCATTGGAATTGCGATTAAAGATAATGATGTATATAAAATTAATAGTTTTTTTGTAAATAAAAATGCATACTCCGCTAATATTTGTAAAATGTAACAAAAAGAAAAATTACATAAAATGCTTGGTCATGTAAATTTTAAGTATTTAGATAGAATGTGTAAAGGTATACTTAAAATGTGGAACGTGTATACAAAATAAAATGCATACCTTAAAGTTTGATAATAATAGACAGAGAGCGAAAGAAATTCTGGAAATAGTGCATACTGATTTAAATGGGCCTACGGCCACGACAGGTTACGATGGGTCGAAATATTTTCTGACATTTATAGACGATTACAGCAAATGTGCTATTGTTTATCCGATCAAGAGTAAATCCCAGGTAACGAGTTGTTTTCTCGAGTATTTAAACCTGGTTGAGAACTTATTAAATAAGAAAGTAAAAAAGTTGAGATGTGATAATGGAAAAGAGTATATGAATAATGAATTTTCCAAGATAATTGCCGAAAGAGGTATTCTAATGGACCCATGTCCACCATACACACACGAGTTAAATGGTACAGCCGAAAGATATAATAGATCGATCATGAATTCCGCGAGATGTCTGTTATCGGATTCACAGTTGCATACAAAATATTGGCCTGAAGTGATTAGAACGGCAGCTTACTTAAAAAATAGAACAATAACCAATACCATTGAAGATAAGACACCATTTGAAATATTTTTTAAGAGTAAGCCCAATATAAAAAATTTAAAATTGTAGGGTAGTAAAGTCTTTACAAGAGTTCCCGAGGTAAAAAGAGATTCTAAATGGGACAGAAAAGCTGATTTAGGAATATTAGTAGGATATGAAAATAATGGCTATAGAATTTTAGTTAATAATAGAGTAATAGTAAGTAGACATGTAGAAATTATAGTGAAGTATGATAATTTAGTTGGTTTTAAGGAACCAGACGTTAGTGATAGTGATTCGGAAACTATTGGTTCTAGCAGTAAAGACGAAACAAATAGTAGAAAGATAAAATTAGACAGCCCTAGGTCGGATATGAATAGCTATAGAGAAGAAGAATGCCTCCATCCATATAATGCTTTTTCTAATTTGCATACCCTACGTGTACCATCCTCATAACCTGGAGGTTGTTTTACGGATATATGTGATTTTACTTTCCCATTTAAAAATGCAGTCTCGACATCCATTTGTTCAATAATTAAACCAAATTGACAACAAAAAGAGAGTAATAATTTTAAAGTCTGCATTTTAGCAACTGGAGAATATAGATCCTCCATCACTTCTTTCTGTTGAAAGACCCGAACAACCAATCTAGCTTTTTTCCTTCCGTCGGATTTACTCGTATAAACCCATTTCAAATCGATTATTTTTTCCTTCTTTGGTTTATCTACTAATGTCCATTTTTGATTTTTCTTTAAACAAAACATTTCCCTGTCCATAGCCTCCAGTCACAAGTCGCTATCCTTACTTGCTAAGGCTTCCCTAAGCGTAAACGGATTATCTAAGCCTGCAACGCATGCATGCACTAAATAATTTACAGGTTGACCAAACATATCTGGTTCTCTTCTTATACGGGTTGACTTTTTTGATTCTTCTTCTCTATAGCTATTCATATCCGACCTAGGGCTGTCTAATTTTATCCTTCTACTATTTGTTTCGTCTTTACTGCTAGAACCAATAGTTTCCGAATCACTATCACTAACGTCTGGTTCCTTAAAACCAACTAAATTATCATACTTCTCTATAATTTCTACATGTCTACTTACTATTACTCTATTATTAACTAAAATTCTATAGCCATTATTCTCATATCCTACTAATATTCCTAAATCAGCTTTTCTGTCCCATTTAGAATNAGTCACAAGTCGCTATCCTTACTTGCTAAAGCTTCCCTAAGCGTAAACGGATTATCTAAACCTGCAACGCATGCATGCACTAAATAATTTACAGGTTGACCAAACCTATCTGGTTCTCTTTTTATACGGGTTGACTTTTTTGATTCTTCTTCTCTATAGCTATTCATATCCGACCTAGGGCTTTCTAATTTTATCCTTCTACTATTTGTTTCGTCTTTACTGCTAGAACCAATAGTTTCCGAATCACTATCACTAACGTCTGGTTCCTTAAAACCAACTAAATTATCATACTTCTCTATAATTTCTACATGTCTACTTACTATTACTCTATTATTAACTAAAATTCTATAGCCATTATTTTCATATCCTACTAATATTCCTAAATCAGCTTTTCTGTCCCATTTAGAATCTCTTTTTACCTCGGGAACTCTTGTAAAGACTTTACTACCATACAATTTTAAATTTTTTATATTGGGCTTACTCTTAAAAAATATTTCAAATGGTGTCTTATCTTCAATGGTATTGGTTATTGTTCTATTTTTTAAGTAAGCTGCCGTTCTAATCACATCAGGCCAATATTTTGTATGCAACTGTGAATCCGATAACAGACATCTCGCGGAATTCATGATCGATCTATTATATCTTTCGACTGTACTATTTAACTCGTGTGTGTATGGTGGACATGGGTCCATTAGAATACCTCTTTCGGCAATTATCTTGGAAAATTCATTATTCATATACTCTCTTCCATTATCACATCTCAACTTTTTTACTTTCTTATTTAATAAGTTCTCAACCAGATTTAAATACTCAAGAAAACAACTCGTTACCTGGGATTTACTCTTGATCGGATAAACAATAGCACATTTGCTATAATCGTCTATAAATGTCAGAAAATATCTCGACCCATCATAACCTGTCGTGGCCGTAGGCCCATTTAAATCAGTATGCACTATTTCCAGAATTTCTTTCGCTCTCTGTCTATTATTATCAAACTTTAAGTTATGCATTTTATTTTGTGTACACGTTCCACATTTTAAGTATACCTTCTCAAGATCATCTGGCAAACCTTCCATTACTTTTCCCTTACACATTCTATCTAAATACTTAAAATTTACATGACCAAGCATTTTATGTAATTTTTCTTTTTGTGACATTTTACAAATATTAGCGGAGTATGCATTTTTATTTACAAAAAAACTATTAATTTTATATACATCATTATCTTTAATCGCAATTCCAATGAGAATATTTGAGTCATTATAAATCTTTGCTGTTTTTCCACTTGAAACTACTTTATTTCGTTCGGTTACCTTACCAACACTAATCAAATTTTTATTCATGTCTTTAACAAAAAGAACATTTCTCAAAGTTATTCGGATTTTCTTACAATTAACTAAAAAATATGTCTCAACTTGTCCTATTTTTGTCGCTTTTAATGAGTTTCCATCTCCTATTTTTACACAGAAAGGTTTCACTAAATCTATATAGTCTTTAAAAAGAGAAACGTCATTTATTATGTGATCCGAGCATCCACTATCTACAATCCATTCTACCTTGCCGCTATCACTAGTATACGCAATACTATCTTCTCTGCGTTGTGTCTGAGCCCAAAAAGATCCATGCACGTCATTATTTTGATCTGAGTAATATCCCCTTCTTTGGGTATGAAACTTCATCGCTTTTCTGCCTCTGCTGTTGCGCGCGCCACCTCTCCCGGCGCTGCGAAACCGTTGCGGCCAATTTCCACCTCCTACCGCTGCCGATTCTCCACGAGCTTCTGCTGTCTGTTTTCTCGACCAGCAATCTTTAATAATATGTCCTGGCTTACCACAGCCATAACAAATTTGCTCTTTCCTCGTCACCCTGAATACGCTATGTTTCTTCTTATTAAGCTGACCTTTTAAGTCCCACATAGCAATCTTATTTTTTAAAAACTCGCGTGTGCGATCTTTTTCTTGCAAAGAGTCTATTAAATCTCCGACGTAATTTAACGATTCTGGTAGACTTACTAACATATAGTCTAATTTTTCACGTTCTGTAATATTAGCACCCGCATTTTTTAATTCATTTACTAATCTCTTGAATTCCGAACAGAACGCATTTGAATTTTCAAAATCTTGCATTCTTAATTTATTCAATCTGCTTCGTATAGACAATTGTAGTACCGTTGATTCTCTCATATAAATACTATCAAATTTCTTCATGATATTGAACGCAGTATCTTCATTACCCACGAAATCTAACTGTTCGTTTGTGATGCAACAGTAAATAATATTCATAGCTTTTAAATTTTTCTTATTCCAATCCTTTTCGTTTTCATCTATACGATCTCGTGATGCTTGTTCATAGCACTCTTTATATTTCAAATATAATGAAACTCGCTTTTTCCATAAGCTGTAATCTTTTCCGTCAAATCATGGTATTTCCATATCTTGATCTCTATTAGCCATTTTTTTGATTTAAATTATTACTCTTATCTTTTAATAAGTAACGCTTTTACAAGATAAAAAAAAACAAAACTAATATCCTGTAACTTATATAATTTCGTCTGTTAACTAAGGCAACACGTTATTCTATGACCTCTAATTTAAATTTCAAAACAAAAATCCGTTAATACGTATTTCACCATATATCTTTTAATCACTAACCTCTTTTTAAGCAACCAAAAGCTCTGCTACCATGAGAAAAATAATGTCTATTAAATTTATTAAATCACAACCAAGAAATACTTAGTACATTTATACAGTCAAATACTATAATCGCCTATTACTCTTAAAACATCTATATACGTGGATCGGCTATCACTCTCTGCCTTTCCTTCTCCGCTTTCCTGTACTTTTGTACAGCTGCGCAAGCGTACATCGCTTCTTATACGTAACGGCGGAAATTACGAATACTCATATATTTCAACAGATTTATCTTGTATTAACTGTGTCTTATCTTTAAGTTAACCTTAACTACACTATACTGAAAGCTTTTTCAAAACTTGGCCTCTCTGCTCATCACTTTTTTTTGTCTTTACCTTAACTTTTTGCTGAGAAAACCTTGACGCAACTTTTTAATGTTTTTACTAAAAAAACTCCTACTCTTTTGGATTTATCTTTGATTAACCGTCTCTTATCCTTGAGTTAACCTTCACTAAACTATACTAAAAGCTTCTTTGAACCTTAACTTCCCTGCCTATTATTTTGTTTTGACTTTACGTTAACATTTCGCTGAGAAAACCCTGACGCAACCTTTTGAGATTTTGCACTAAAATAATCTTTTAGTTTTTTGGATTTGTTTTTACACAATCGCGTCTTAGCTTTGATTTAACCTTGACTAAACCATACTAAAAGCTTCTCTGAATTTTACCTTTTCTGCCTATCACTTTGTTTTGGCTTTACCTTGATTTTTCGCTGAGAAAACCGTTACCCAACCTTTTATTGTTATTACTAAAAAAAATCTAACTATGATGGATTTGTCTTTAATTAACCGTGTCTAATTTTTAATAACCCTTGACTAAACCCTACTAAAAGCAACTTCGATCCTTAGCCTTACGGCCTATCTTTTTTTTTGAGTTTTCTTTAACTTTTTGCTGAGATAACCCTGACGCAACCTTTTGATGTTTTTACTAAAAGAAACTACCACTTTTGTAGATTGGTCTGGAATGATTGTGTGTCATCCTTGAGCTAACCTTGACTAAACTATACTAAAAGCTTCTTCAAACCTTAGCCTCCGTGACTATTACATTGTTTTGACTTTACCTTAACTTTTCACTAAGAAAACCCTGAAGCAACATTTTAATGTTTTTACTAAAAAAAACTCCAACTGTTGTTGATTTGTCTTGTATTACGCGTGTCTTATCCTTGAGTTAACCTTAACTACACTATACTAAAGGCTTCTTCGAAACTTGGCCTCTCTGCTTATCATTTTGCTTCGTATTTACTCTAACTTTTTGTTAAGAAAACATTGACGAAACTTTTTAATTTTTTTACTAAAAAAAACTCTAACTGTGTTGCATTTATCTTGAATTAATCGGGTTCTATCCTTAAGTTAACTTTGACTTAACTATATTAAAAGCTTCTTCGAATTTTAGCGTCCCTGCCTATTACTTTGTTTTGACTTTACCGTAACTTTTCGTTGAGAAAACCCTGCAGCAACCTTTTAATGTTTTTACTAAAAATACTTCTAACTGTTTCTTATTTATCTTGGATTACCCGTGTCTAATCGTTAAGTTAACCTTGACTAATCCATACTTAAAGCTTCTTCGAACTTTTGCTCCCTGTTAATCACTTTTTTTTGACTTTACTTTACCTATTCGCTGAGAAAACCCTGACGCAACTTTTTAATGTTTTTACTAAAAAAACTAGAACTGTTGTGGATTTATCTTGAATTGACCGTGTCTTGTCCTTGAGTTAAACTTGAGTAAACTGTACTAAAAGCTTCTTCAAATTTTGGCCTCCCTGTCTATCACTTTGTTTTGACTTTACCGTAACTTTTCGCTGAGAAAACCCTGAAGCAAGCTTTTAATGTTTTTACTAAAAAAATTTCCCACTGTTTTTTATTTATCTTGGATTACCCGTGTCTAATCGTTAAGTTAACCTTGACTAAACCATACCTAAAGCTTCTTCGAACTTTTGCCTCGCTGTCAATCCCTTTTTTTTGACTTTACTTTACCTATTCGCTGAGAAAACCCTGACGCAATCTTTTAATGTTTTTACTAAAAAAACTCCAACTGTTGTTGATTTATCTTGGATTAACCGTGTCTAGTCGTTGAGTTAACCATAACTACACTATACTAAAAGCTTCTTCGAAACTTTGCTACTCTGCTTATCACTTTGTTTTGTCTTTACCTTACCTTTTTGCTGAGAAAACCTTGTCGCAACTTTCTAATGTTTTTACTAAAAAAACTCTAACTCTTGTTGATTTATTTTGTCCTTACTGTATCTTATCTTTAAGTTAACCTTAACTAAACTATACTAAAAGCTTTTTAAAAACTTGGCCTCTCTGCTTATCACTTTTTCTTGTCTTTACCTTAACTTTTTGTTGAGAAAACCTTGACGCAACTTTTTAATGTTTTTACTAAAAAAACTCCAACTGTTGTTTATTTATCTTGGTTTAACCGTATCTTATACTTTAGTTAACCTTGGCTAAACTGTACTAAAAGCTTCTTCAAACCTAGGCCTCCCTGCCTATCATTTTGTTTTGACTTTACCTTCACTTTTTGCTGAGAAAACCCTGACGAAACTTTCAATGTTGTTACTAAAAAAACTCCAACTGTTATTGTTTTATATCAAATTAACCGTGTCTTCCCCTTAAGTTAACTTCTACTAAACTGTACTAAAAGCTTCTTCAAACCTTGGCCTCTCTGCCTATCACTTTGTCTTGACTTTACCTTAACTTTTCGCTGAGAAAACTCTGACGCAACATTTCAATGTAGATACTAAAAAAACTCCAACTGTTTTTGATTTATCTTGAATTAACCGTGTCTAATCGTTGAGTTAACTTTGACTAACTATACTAGAAGCTTCTTCAAACCTTGGCCTCTCTGCTTATCACTTGGTTTTGTCTTTACCTTAACTTTTTGCTGAGAAATCCTTGACCCAACTTTTTAATGTTTTTACTAAAAAAACTCCAACTGTTGTTGATTTATCTTAGTTTAACCGTGTCTTATCCTTGAGTGAACCTTGACTAAACTGTACTAAAAGCTTCTTCAAACCAAGGCTTCTCTGCCTATCACATTGTTTTTACTTTACCTTAACTTTTCGCTGAGAAATCCCTGACGCAACCGTTCAATGTTGTTTCTAAAAAAACTCCTACTTTTGTTGATTTATCTTAAATTAACCGTGTCTAATCCTTGAGTTAACCTTGACTAAACTATACAAGAAGCTTCTTCGAACCTTGGCTTTCCTGCCTGTCACTTTTTTCTGATCTTTTTTTAACTATTTGCTGAGAAAACCTTGACGCAACCTTTTAATGTTTTTACTAAAAAAAAATCCAACTTTTTTTGGTTTATCTTGAATTAACCATGTTTAACCGTTAAATTAAACTTGACTTAACCATACTAAAAGCTTGTTCGAACTATTGCCTCCCTTCCTATCATTTTGTTTTGACTTTACCTTAACATTTCGCTTAGAAAACCCTGAGGCAACCTTTGAAAATTTTGCACTAAAAAAATTTCTAATTTTTCTGGATTTGTTTTTACACAATCGAGTCTTAGCTTTGACTTAACTTTGACTAAACAATACTAAAAGCTCCTCTGAATTTTAACTTGCCTGCCTATTACTTTGTTTGTTCTTTACCGTAACTTTGCCGTGAGAAAAATCTGACACAACCTTTTATTGTTTTTTCTAAAAAAAACTCCAACTGTTGCTGATTTATCTTGGATAAACCGTTTCTTGTTTTTTAATTACCCTTAACTAAACCATACTAAAAGTCTCTTCGAACCTTGACCTCCCTGCAAATCAATTTGTTTTGACTTTACCTTAACTTTTCGCTAAGAAAACTCTGACGCAAAATTTTATTGTTTTTGCTAAAAAAAACTCCAACTGTTTCTGATTTATCTTGGATTAACCGTCTCTTATCCTTAAGTTAACCTTGACTAAACTATACTAAAAGCTTCTTCGAACCTTCCCCTCTCTGCCTATTATTTTGTTTTGACATTACCTTAACATTTCGCTGAGAAAACCCTGACGCAATCTTTTAAAAATTTGCACCAAAGTAATCTTTTAGTTTTTTGGATTTGTTTTTACATAATCGAGTCTTAGCATTGATTTAACTATGACTAAACAATACAAAAAGCTTCTCTGAATTTTAACCTCCCTGCCTATCTTTTTGTTTTGACTTTACCTTAACTTTTCGCTGAGTAAACCGTGACCCAACATTTTAATGTTTTTACTAAAAAAAATCCCACTGTTTTGGATTTATCTTAAATTACCCGTGTCAAATTTATAATAACCCTTGACTAAACCATACTAAAAGCAACTTCGATCCTTAGCCTTCCGGCCTATTTCTTTTTTCGACTTTTCTTTAACCTTTTGCTAAGAAAACCCTGACGCAACCTTTTGATGTTCTTACTAAAAGAAACTCCCACTTTTGTAGATTGATCTGGAATAAATGTGTGTTATTCTCGAGTTAACTTTGACTAAACTATACTAAAAGCTTCTTCGAACCATGACCTTTCTGCCTATCACTTTGTTTTGACTTTACCCCAACATTTCGCAAAAAAAACCCTGACGCAACCTTTTAATATTGTTACTAAAAAAAACTGCAACTGTTGTTGATTTATCTGGAATTAACCGTGTCTTATCATTGAGTTAACCTTGACAAAACTATACTAAAAATTTTTTCGAACATTTGCCTTCCTGCCTATCACTTTTTTTTGACTTTACCTTAACTTTTCGCTGAGAAAACACTGACGCAACCTTTTAATGTTTTTACTAAAAAAAACTCCAACTCTTTTTGATTTATCTTGGATTACCCGTGTCTAATCGTTAAGTTAACCTTGACTAAACCATACTTAAAGCTTCTTCGAACATTTGCCTCCCTGTCAATCACTTTGTTTTGACTTTACTTTAACTTTTCCCTGAAAAAAACCATGACGCAACCTAGTAATGTTTTTACTAAAAAAAACTTTAACTGTTATTGATTTATCTTGGATTAACCTTGTCTAACCATTGAGCTCACCTTGCCTAAACTATACGAATAGCTTCTTTGAAACTTGGCCTCTTTGCCTATCCTTTTGTTTTGACTTTACTTTAACATTTCGCTGAGAAAACCCTGACGCAACCTTTTGAAATTTTGCTCTAAAAAAATCTCTAACTTTTCTGGATTTGTTTTTACATAATTGAGTCTTAGCTTTGACTTAACCTTCGATAAACCATACTAAAAACTTCTCTGAATTTTAACCATCCTGCCTATCACTTTGTTTTGACTTTACCGTAATTTTGCGCTGAGAAATTCCTGACGCAACATTTCATTGTTTTTACTAAAAAAAACTCCAACCATTGTTGATTAATCTTGGATTAACCGTTTTTTTTTTAAATTACCCTTAACTAAACCATACTAAATGCTTCTTCAAACTTTTGCCACTATGCCTATCACTTTCCTTTGACTTTACCTTAACTTTTTGCTAAGAAAACCCTGACGCAAACTTTTTATGTTGTTACTAAAAAAAACTGCAACTGTTGTTGATTTATCTAGGATTAACCGTGTCTTATCATTGAGTTAACCTTGACAAAACTATACTAAAAGTTTTTTCAAACCTTTGCCTTCCTGCCTTTCTCTTTTTTTTGACTTTACCTAAACTTTTTGCTAAAAAACCCTGACGCATTCTTTTAATGCTTTTACTAAGAAAAACTCTAACGTTTGTTGATTTGACTTGTATTACCCGTGTCTTATCCTTGAGTTAACCTTAACTACACTATACTAAAAGCTTCTTCGAAACTTGGCCTCTCTGCTTATCACTTTGTTTCGTCTTTACCCTAACTTTTTGTTGAGAAATCCTTGTCGCAACTTTTAAATGTTTTTTCTAAAAAAAAGTAAGACTGTTTTTTATTTATGTGGGATTAACCGTTTCTAATCGTAGAGTTACCCTTGACTAAACCATACTTAAAGCTTTTTCGAATTTTTGCTTCCCTGCCTATCACTTTTTTTTGGATTTGCCTTAACTTTTCGCTGAGAAAACACTGACGCAACTTTTTAATGTTTTTAATAAAAAAAATATAACTGTTGTGGATTTATCTTGAATTGACCGTGTCTTATTTTTAAGTTAACTTTGTGTAAGCTGTACTAAAAGCTTCTTTGAACCTTGACCTCCCTGCCTATCACTTTGTATTGACTTTACCTCAACTTTTCGCTGAAAAAACCCTGACACAACCTTCTAATGTTTTTACTAAAAAAAACTTTAACTGTTATTGATTTATCTTGGATTAACCGTGTCTAACCGTTCAGTTAACCTTGACAAAACTATACTAAAAGCTTCTTCGAACCTTTGCCTCCCTTACTATGACTTTGTTTTGACTTTACTTTAACTTTTCGCTGAAAAAAACCCTGACGCAACCTTTTAAAGTTTTTACTAAAAAAAACTATAACTGTTGTGGATTTATCTTGGATTAACCGTGTCTAACCGTTGAGTTAACCTTGACTAAACTATACTAAAAGCTTCTTCGAACCTTTGTTTCCCTGACTATGATTTTGTTTTGACTTTACTTTAACTTTTCGCTAAGAAAACCCTGACGCAACCTTTTAATGTTTTTACTAAAAAAAACTCCACTTGTGTAGGATTTATCTTGAATTAACCGGGACTTATAGTTGAGTTATCCTTGACTGAACTGTACAAATAGCTTCTTAGAACCTTGGCCTCCCTGCCTATCCCTTTGTTTTGACTTTACTTTAAAATTTCGCTGAGAAAACCTTGACGCAAGCTTTCGAAATTTTGCACTAAAAAAATCTGTAACTTTTCTGGATTTGTTTTTACAAATTCAAGTCTTAGCTTTGACTTAACGTTCGCTAAAAAATACTAAACGCTTTTCTGAATTTTAACCTCCCTGCCTATCACTTTGTTTCGACTTTACCGAAACTTTGCGTTGAGAAAATCCTGGCGCAACATTTCATTGTTTTTACTAAAAAAAACTCTCACTGTTGTAGATTTATCTTGAAATAACCGGGTCTTATTGTTGAGTTAACCTTGACTGAACTGTACAAGTAGCTTCTTCAAACCTTGGCCTCCTTGCCTATCCCATTGTTTTGACTCTACTTTGACCATTCGCTAAGAAAACCATGACGCACACTTTTAATGCTTTTACTAAGACAAACTCCAACTGTTGTTGATCTATCTTGTATTACCCGTATCTTATCTTTAGTTAACCTTTACTGCACTATACTAAAAGCTTCTTTGAAACTTGGCCTTTCTGCTTATCACTTTTTTTGTCTTTACCTTAACTTTTTGTTGAGAAATCTTTGTCGCAATTTTTAAATGTTTTTACTAAAAAAAAGTCAGACTGTTTTTTATTTATCTGGGATTAACCGTTTCTAATCGTAAAGTTAGCCTTGACTAAACCATACTTAAAGCTTTTTCGAATTTTTGCTTCACTGCCTATCACTTTTTTTTGGCTTTACCTTAACTTTTCGCTGAGAAAACACTGACGCAAACTTTTAATGTTTTTACTAAAAAAAACTCCAACTCTTTTTGATTTATCTAGGATTACCCGTGGCTAATCGTTGAGTTAACTTTGACCAAATAATACTTAAAGCTTCTTCAATCTTTTGCCTCTCTGTCAATCATTTTTTTTTGACTTTACTTTACCTATTCGCTAAAAAAAACCCTGACGCAACTTTTTAATGTTTTTAATAAAAAAAATATAACTGTTGTGGATTTATCTTGAATTGACCGTGTCTTATTTTTAAGTTAACCTTGTGTAAGCTGTACTAAAAGCTTCTTTGAACCTGGACCTCCCTGCCTATCACTTTGTATTGACTTTACCTCAACTTTTCGCTGAAAAAACCCTGACGCAACCTTTTAATGTTTTTACTAAAAAAAACTTTAACTGTTATTGATTTATCTTGGATTAACCGTGTCTAACCGTTCAGTTAACCTTGACAAAACTATACTAAAAGCTTCTTTGAACCTTTGCCTCCCTTACTATGGCTTTGTTTTGACTTTACTTTAACTTTTCGCTGGAAAAAACCCTGACGCAACCTTTTAATGTTTTTACTAAAAAAAACTTTAACTGTTTCTGATTTATCTTGGATTAACCGTGTCTAACCGTTCAGTTAATCTTGACAAAACTGTACTAAAAGCTTCTTCGAACCTTTGCCTCCCTGACTATTGCTTTGTTTTGACTTTACCTTAACTTTTTGCTAAGAAAACCCTGACGCAACCTTTTAATGTTTTTACTAAAAAAAACTACAACTGTTTTTGATTTGTCTTGTATTACCCGTGTCTTATCCTTTAGTTAACTTTGATTAAACTATTCAAAAAGCTTTTTTGAACCTTGGCCTCCCTGCCTATCACATTGTTTTGACTTTACTTTAACCTTTCGCTGAGAAAACCATGACGCACACTTTTAATGCTTTTACTAAGATAAACTCCAACTGTTGTTTATGTATCTTGTATTAACCGTATAATATCCTTGAGTTAACCTTAACTGCACTATACTAAAAGCTTCTTGGAAACTTGGCCTTTCTGCTTATCACTTTGTTTTGTCATTACCTTAACTTTTTGCTGAGAAAACCTTGATGCAACTTTATTAAATTTTTTGCTAAAAAAAAATGTAATTGTTGATAATATATCTTAAATTAAACGTGTCTTATTTTTAAATAACCCTTGACTAAAAAATATTGAAAGCTACTTCGATTCTTAGCCTTCCTGCCTATTACTTTGTTATGAATTTTCCTTAACTTTCTGCTTAGAAAACCCTGACGCAATCTATTAATGTTTTTACTAAACAAAACTCTAACTTTTGTGGATTTATCTTGAATTACCCGTGTCTTTTCCTTGAGTGTACCTTGACTAAACTGTACTAAAAGCTTTTATGAACTTTGTCCTCTCTGCCTATCATTTTGTTTTGACCTTACCTTTACTTTTCGCTGAAAAAAACGCTGACGCATCCCTTCAATGTTGTTACTGTGACGTCCCAGAAGGCGTTGTCAAAGGAGCAAGAACAATATTTATTTTTAAGTGGGGTAAAATAACGATTCTTACTTTATAAGTTGCCCTTTTTGGTTAGCCTGAGAATCCAGAACTATAA